>JABYPW010002549.1:0-10990 GCA_016880775.1 Phymatotrichopsis omnivora | reverse complement strand
GTGCTGCTCCGACCATAAGTTTACAAGCGCTTCTCCTAAAATAGGGACAAAAAAAAAAAAAAAAAAAAAAAAAAATAAGGGGGTAGGGGGGAGTGGGAAGAAAGAAGAAAAACGGCAAGCAAAAAAAATAAAAAATAAAAAGTGAAATTTTTTTGGATATAGCAGCCCTTGTGGTGAAAATAAGTTTCCCGTTTCGTCCACATATCTGCAATTTAGTGTTAATCAAGTATCATTCGGGGGATTATTTGTTAGATCTTATCAGCATCGATCACACGCAACGCATTATTTAACGCGCAGGCGGTTAACGTAGCGCAGCCACACCCCGCTAGCTGGGCCGTAGTGTGCGGGTGTGGCATGTCAACGTTATTGAGAACTTTATGTCAACGCTATTGAGAACCAGGGTGACATGTCAACGCTATTGAGAAAATGAGCTTTCCTATGTAACTACCATCTCACATAATGGCGCTTCTCTCACAATATAAATCACACCTCTTTGCCATCCTTCTCACTCATGACTTCATCCTTTTCCGAACTCCCCTTGTTGAATTCAAATTATTTTTTCTCCCAGGTACCTAGCTCGGAATATTTTATCTCATTTCGTTCCGCATCTTCGACATCAATGTCATTCTCCGCGAAGGACCCTCCATCAGAGGGCCCGCTTTCAGAAGACTGGGTCTATCCGGATGGGTGCTCCCCGCTGGAAAAAATCCTCCCCTACAATCCGATTCTCTCTTGCATTATGGAGCACCTGGACGTTGATTCGATGCTCGCGCTCTATTCATCCTGCAAGCATGCAATGTGCTATCTGGGAACGAACCCACGATTTTTCCGACATTTGCTGCTGATCCGAAAGGGAAAGAATAGGTTTGTAGAAGCGGGCAAGATCGCGTATCCCGAATCGCGTTACGGAGGACTTATGCGTCCAAGGATTGCCACTATGGCAAACTACCGTCCGCACGATCTCAATCCCAAAATTCATGGGCCACAGCCATTGTGGCTGGACCCCCATGCGAGGATTACACCAGAGGAAAAATATTGTCGGCCTGGGTCGGCTTATTGGGAAAAGTTGATGGGAAGACATATTTCCTGCAATGTGAAGAAGACGGTGATGAGTCTTGGGGCAAATTTAACGACACTTGTAATTGACGGGACGAAAATTGAAACCCATACTATGAAGGAGATTCTGCTTGCGACTGAGACTCTTCGCGGGTTGAGTGTGCACAGTTGTCCCAACCTTGAATGTCATCTTTGGTCGAGCTGGCTGCTTGAGATAATTGCGGCGAACCGCAAAATAAACATACAATGGCTAAGAGTAAGTATCCCATCCCATTCCTTAGCCCTTGCCTCTTTCTCACCTTATCGTACAATTTTTTATTTGTTAATCCAACCTGTTGGTGCATGAGCAGATCTACAATTCCGGAAATGTCCCCCGTAGCGCTTTCCTTCTCGACGAAGAGCCCGAGATTCTGGTTCCTCTTGAGGTTCATGCTCATGACATCCCCGACAAACCGTATGAATACAATAGTTTTCAGCGCACCGGCATGTTCGCCAACCTCATTCCCCGACAGATCATCGAAGATGTCATGATTCCGCTACTAGCCCCGCTGACCTTGACGAACATGCAACGCAATCTGTACATGCAGGCTCTTCGGAGGGCCCTCAAAACGCAGTTGGCCTGCTACAAAATGCAGCACAAGATCACCGAAGTGCCTATATGGTGGGAGGCACCTGTTTGGCCATTTGGGGAACCGCACCCGATAATCATTCTCTTGACAATTGCAAAGTGGAAAGGAATTCAGTTAGATATTGGATTCTGCGCTTCGAAACAAGGTTGCAGAGCGCCGGCGCACTTCGCCGAGCGCCTGGGACAAGTCGATCCTCCTGAACCGACCACAACGCAATTGTTTTTTGCACGCCTTCGGGAATTAAGCTCGGAAGACTGCAATCCTTGGGATGCCGACTTGGAGGTAGGCGATGTTCCCGAGATTTGCCGTACCGTTGTCCTTGCAGAGATCGGTGGTAGACGTTCGAGAGAGCGTGCCCAATGTTGCTTTAATTGTGGGTTATGGGAAGATGAACTTTCGCCGAAGGAGTTGAGGTTGGTGAAGGATGACGATGGGGAGATGGTAGAGGGGAGAACAACCGAGGTCGCTGGTGTTAGATGGGGGCCTGGTGTGGGGATAGGAAGAGTCGCAGTTGGTGCTATCTGTAAGGTTTGCGAGCGAGAAATGACTTGTTTAGGTTGCAAGTCGTAAGTTCTCCCGTTATTTAGTAACCTCTTGCGTCGAGTGATAAACGATGACCTCGCTAACTTTACTAGATTTTTTTGTCCTTCATGTATAATCTCGTGGACTGAAGTCCCTGCAGGCGGACATGGTTTGAACCCTACTAATCCGCACGGTGTCAATCCCCTTGCCGTCCAAGCTCCCAACCCTAATTTTCTCCGATATGAGTGCGAACTCCATGGACCCCATTGTCAAGAATGTCTGGAATTCCAATCGATAAATAATATCCTTTTCCCTTCATTTCAGTACTGTTCCGACTGCAACAGACAACATTGCCTCATGTGTTACCCGCGATCTTACGGCTTCTCATCGACCTGTTCCATGTATCACGACCTCGACGCTCCAGGTGACGAACTAGTACACTTCGGCAGATACTTCAAGAACCGCGACCTATTTACCGGGAACCTTCGAGGCTGGTCTGACAAAGACCATCCCCAGATATCCATAAATCACCAAACCAGGCAACACCGAGTTGTAGTCCCCGCATACCTAGTAACCGACACTCGCCTTTGGGAAACCTGCGACTGGTGCCGTAACGAGATCTGCTCTCACTGCGTCGGATATACCAACAACGACGTCCTCGACGTCAACGACGACGTAATCCACGGTGCTCCTGGGGGCGGCGGAGAATTCCGCGCTTGTATGGGAGGCTGCGGCCGCCGGATCTGCACAGTCTGTGCCCCGCGACGACAATTCACGAAATGCGTTGATTGCGGAGCATGGCGTTGTCGCGATTGTATCTACGGTGAGGAACAGGTGCCGGATGAACCAGGTGCAGGAGTGTCGCCTGCAGAGAACCTTGGGTTTATCAATTGGGTGTTGGAGCGGAGTCTGGATCACGATCCCCCGAAGTGGAATGCTTGGACGATTCCGAGTCGTGGCGATACCGTGCTGTATCCTAATACGCCGCCGGTGCCGTGTCCAAAGGATACAGAATTGGAGGTATTGGAGATACCGAGACCGCTTTATACAAGGCATATGGATAGCTCGCATCATATCCTTACTGACAGTAATCCGCCGATCCCGCCTTACTATAAGGACCTCAGAATGTATAGCGTGGGTCTGCCGACAACAAGAGCGAACGTTAAATGGCCACCCAGTCGGCATTGTTCCAGAGATGCGGCCGCCTCTGCGACTGAAGATGAGCATATGGAAGCTAATATCCCGATTGAGGATGACTCTACTAGTCTCCTTAACCCTCTCGATTGTGGAGAGTCTGCGACAAACACCGAAGAAGAGACCTTTGAAGTAGAGGAGGAAGACGAGTCGGAAAAGGAGGAAACGGAGGAAAAAGACGATGAAGAAGACGACTCCCCAGAAGAGAATGAAACCGATCATCTCGAGGCTTACAGGTGCTGGAAGTGCGTCACATTCAATCGCTGTATGTTGGTGGTGAGGAAAGTCGGCCGACTCGGGTAGAGGGAATTTTGTTTCTTTGAGCCTATTCGAGATGTTCTTGTTGAATTGATGATTGACGGGCTATGATTACTGTTTCCGTTTCTTTTCGTCTTTCTATTTTCTCTTTTTTTTTTTTTTTTTTTTTCTATAATGTAACTGCAATGTTTCAATCGTCAGGCAAGTTTTCGGAGTAGAAGGAGACAGATTACGAAAAATAAAATAAAATAAACATTAATTATTAAAATATTGAGAAGTGACCAATGGCCTACACGCACGGCACTCTCGCGTGAACAGATCTGCTGATGGTCCACTGTATGAATGCATTGCTGCGGCGTCGTGACTTGTGGTCGCTGTGCCGCAAATGCGCTGCTGCGGCACCGCGAAACTTATTTCAGCGGAAAGTAAGCACTATGCATATATGCAATAGTCCCTCTTTCCAGACCTCCGGGTGCATAATTATGCAATACTGTAGCTTCAATTTTATAAAACACCTCCCGCGATAGCGACCAATGTTGTGAAATCTGGTGCGCATCTAGTTCAAAATTATCTCATCCCATCACAAAAAGCGCCATACACATAAAAACCAGTGGGATGTTCAAGCTTTACTTCTACCTGGATTTTTGGCAATTGTTTCTCGAAACGAGTAAATTTGGAACCGGAGTTAAAGAGGGGAACGATAGGGGCGCTAAAAATGATGCTGTCCTAATATAATTCTCCAGTATTTCATGGGCCAAAACTTCCAGTTTTAAATGAAAGTACCTCGAATCCCCATTCTACACGTATTTATACTGTGGCTAGAAATTAAATTTCAAGTGATATTTATTGGATGCGGCTGCCTAGCTAGCGCAGCGTGCCAGCGCATAATTAATTAGAGAGAAACTCAAAAACTCCAGAAAAACTCCAGAAACGTTCTGCTTATTTTTCTAACGGCCGAAAAACACCATCCATCGCCATGGCAAGGGAGCAGACATATCCTTTCTCTCAAAGCTGCCGCGGTTTCCAACCCCTTTCATTCCTCAATTTTATAGCCATTCCAATCGTCGCAACCCTTCACCTTCCGTGCAACCTTATTCACGCTTTCGCGTATATACATCAATCCCTTCCAGTTTATCTACCGAAGTTCCCGGCTGGTGGCGTGATATGGCAATAATACTGCGGCAGAAAAGGGAGTTTTTGAAAAATGATGCTGGTGCATATGAGGATGGAAACTATTCGAGTAACCGTTGCAGGATAATACCGAAACGGTTGAAAACTCTACGGAAATGATTTTAAAATAGTTCTCATAATATAAATTATTGCAAGACGGCTTTTGGAAACCCCGTTCATGGCCATGCTAATATATACCAGCAACCTCGACGGCAAGATTTATATTTCTTTGAGCGACGTACGTGGGACAACGAAGGATTCACTTTTTAGTGTTTTGTGAGATTAGACGTATCTGAAGGTTATGCGATGAGTTTGTGATAAGTATTCGAAGCCGTAATGCGATGGCTGACTGCGCTCGTAGATGACATAGCTCTGGAATTAAAATAAAGTTTCTGCAAGAAACCGCGGAATCCTTTGCATACGGTTGTATCAGATGCTTGAAACAACTCGAAGCAAGACTGATTCTGAATTTACTGTAAGTTGATAGTATTTTGGACCTCGTAAGGTATACTATATAGAAGCTTCAGGAAGGTGGTTTCAAACTGGTGGTATATCGAGTGATTAATCGTGATTGCGGTGGGATATCGTCGGGCCGAGCGGAATCGCTGGATACAAGGTAGCTTTAGGAATCCTCGGGGCTGCATTAATTCAAATCGTACATTCCGGAAATTCACCAATGAAAAAGAAAAAAAAATCGATACTATGTACAGTACATAGGCTTCACGGGGAAAGGTGGCTACAATTTTTCCGCAATGCGCCTTTATCCCTAGCATATCATCCACTAGCTCGCGAAAACGCAATTATAGGGCACGTTTTATACATATGTGTTTAGAATACAAATCCGTCATCTCATGAACCCGAATAGCGCCGACAAAAATAAGTCCGAGTTAGGCCAAACACCATTTCCAAAAGAAAAAATAAAAACAAACCAAAATAAAAAAAAAAAAAAATTCAAAAAATTCAAAAACATCCAGGTAACTCTCAGATCCGCTCTTCGAACCTCCCTCCTTCACGCACTTGCCTCGTTTCCAAATGTGAGCGAGAATGCAGCCCTTCCCGAGCAGTCATTTCTCTATCCCTCTCAATCCCTTCAATCACAACCCCGTCATTAGCAAACCCCGTTGAAATTTCTGACTTCGGTCTCGCGCTCAATTCCGCCACCTCCCCTGCTAACTCAGATGGCCCATTGGGGGGTTGTGGCAACAGTGGGTCCGGGCTTGTCGACATTGCTCCAAAATTTGAAGCGGGAGGAGGGGATGCATGGCGGGAAGTGGTAGTGAATGAGCAAGCATCGTTGTTAGCTCCCAGGTACGTGTTATGAGGGATCACGGTAAATTGGTTAATTGGAGGGGATGTGTATCTCGGTGGTTGGTAGAACGCGGCACCCCCTGGCCGCTCTTCGGTCTTCGGCGTTTCCACAGTAAACGCCCCTACGCCCTCCTGGGAAGGGTTGGAATTCTTTCGACGCCGACGTATGAAGATAATAAGAGCGGCGACTACCGCTAGACCCACGACGCTACCGACGGTTGCTCCAACGATTGTAGGCGTACTACTCCCAGATTGCCCGGAAATGGTGCTGTTTGCCATGGCGACGCCGTCACAACCGAGTTTAATATATGAGGAAGCTGGTGAAGTGCGATTGGTATGTGCCAACGAAAATATGTTGTTTTCATAGTCAACGACTAGGTATACTTGGGAGAGGAACGGTGCTCCTAGAAAAGGAAGTCTAGGCTCTACACCCGGTGCGAACCCCGCAGTACCAAAAGTGGTTTGAATTGATCCTTACGCATGGAAACTTTTATCAGCTATTTTTTTTTTTTTTTTTTTTTTGAACAACGAATACGGAGGTATCGCAATTATTTAATAAGGGTAGCTGCCAACTTACCAGGAATTACATCCCAACCTCCGTTGGCATTGATTTGCACCGCCGGATATATCCACTCTCTCCTAGGCATTGTAACCGAAAATCCCCCATCCAATTCGATTACAAAATCATCCTGCGGAAGGTTATCCGTGAGGTTATAAAAAAAATATTCCCACGTCGAACGCCAAAATGCTGTCTCATTTCGTCCCGATAGTACGGTTCTGTTGAAGTTGCGCTGAACCCCCAAAGGCATGATCATTGACCAATAAGCCGGTTCTACACAAGCCATAAAAGGCTCTTTCAAGAATGTAAGTTGAAATACTCCATTACCCATACATCGCACTGGAGATAGCATACCAATTCCTTCCATGAGATCAATATTTCCCCACCGGAAAGTGTTGACCGTGACTTGAAACGGGCACGGCTGGGATTTATTCGGAAAGACAGTGAAGTTCGTGAACTGGTCGTACGTGGCCTTTGCTGGATTATATCCTCCAACAACCAGTTCTCCGGCAACATGGTCTGCAGTAAGTCCATAGTCGAACGCCCAGCTATTCGATGGTGTGATATTTGCGCTTACAGCTGTTTGGAGAAAAATTGAATGCGTTGCCAGTCCTAAAAAACCTGCGCTGCACAGATATTAATGCCGAAACTGTGCTAAATTGATCAAATTGAAATACCCGAATGGAAATGACCCATTGTCGATTATTGTCATTGGATATGACGGCAAGACGTGATCTTCAAACTCTACCGTATCCCAACCTTTTAATGATAGATTGTCAGAATGGCACAATAGAATTTTTTTAATAAATTTTGATCATCTGATATCATACTCACCACGCGGAAATCTTGAAAGTGGGTCGGCGTCGGCTCCTAGGTATCGCCTTGAGTGAGTGCCTTCAAGTTCGACTTATGCATTGCAGTTTTACACTTACCTTGATATGCTGCTTCGTTAAGGTAATCCCAACCGGGATTTTCAGCAGAGCCATTGTATGGCACAACACCCCTATCTCGTTGCCACGTTCTGCTTGAACTTGGTTCGAAAAGACCTCCTCTCCAAAAGATACATCCACGCTTCCCCCGTGGTTCGTCGGTAGATCCATCATTTCTACACACTTCTCTTCCGTCGGGAATGAACGTGGAATTTAATGTTGTGCCCAGCTGCATTCCAAGAGTTTGCCTTTGGCTGCCTGTTTATATTGCGATTAGCTAGTGTGCTCTGTTATAATAGATTGCGTGGGCTGGAGGAGGTAAATTAGTCTCGAGTTGACATCCTGAATAGTCGGAAGAGAATTTACGACATTTTCAGAGGACCGACATCGATTATGCTATTATAAAAGAGATGTGCGAAATTCAGCAGTTACGATAAGTGCGATTCATACCAACTTGCCACATGATACTGCGGTGAGCAGAAAATTGATCGGGATAATTCAGGACGGTAACATTGTCCCATGCCAGCGAAAACGGTTCGATAGAGCCTAAAAAGATTTATCCGTCAGGAAATTCTCGCGCTCTTCTTTGAAATAATATAGAAGCTCAAAAGAAGCTTACAGTTCAAACCAAGAACCGTCTTCAGAAAAACGAAGCATAAAGAGATGAGAAGTGCCATATTTCCGTTGGCGGGGGCCATTGTCGGCATGATGGCAGTATTTTTCCGATTTCCGAAATCACCGGAGGCCGGCGAAGATCTCTGCAAGAAGAGCCCACTGAACACCCACAAAGAGACTTTTTTTTTTTTTTTTCACTATCCCAGCAAAATGGCCTTATGATGTCGGTGCGTCGTAAAAGTGAAGATCCCACAAACCGTAACCTGGGTTGAGAACGGAGTTTCGATGGCATAAGACGCGGAGATCAAAGTGTGCCTCTCAAGGCAGAGTATTTACTTACTGCTCCGTGTATCCCACAAAATAGCACACCACCTTTCTCTCCGCTTCTCTACGTCTCCGAAATTTTAAGGGTAGTGGAAAAGAGCTTAAAAGGTGCAAGCTGATGTTTCGGAGAAGCGTCTTGGCTTTTCTGCGAGCTTGGTAACTACACGCAGCACGGTTGCCAGTTTTTTCCAACCTGCTCGCGTATATCGTATTCCCATTGGTTTCCAGTTGTTCGAAAAAGCAGCTATGTATGTATGACTGCGATTTGGCGAAGGTGAGACCCTGGGACAACGCTTTGAGGAGTCAGCTGCCTTCAAGTAAAACTGTTCCACCCCCCGATCACCATGTATGTAACCGAATAAGACATCACGACGAGCCAGATTATTGTGCATGTCGAGCCTAAGGACAGCGGGATCGTACATATATTCGTAAATTCGCCATGTTCCTCTCCTTCCCGCTGCCCTTCCCCGCCACTAAGATGGAGTTGAGAAAATCGAATGATAATGCTCCAATTTTCCATACATATCGAATTATGTATGGAAGAGATCAATGCATCCGGATGCATACATAACGGCCTCCTCGGCGTTGAATTTCCATACATATCAAATTATGTATGGAAGAGATTAGTGCATCCAGATGCATGCATAACAGCCTCCACGTTGCCTCGGTGTTGAAATGCAGGATTTCGCAAGCGCCGCGGCTTGGAGATTTACCAATAGCGAACATGCGGTTTCAGTTGTAAGCACCGAAGCTTATTTGCTTTTTTCTTAATCATCGTGGCACATAAGATAATGACTCTGGCTTACTCTTCAGAACTAGATAGTTTTTACCCGTGTTCATTGGCCATTTGATAGGCCGTTTAAGGATCATCGACGGACGTTGAGCCAGTAGAGTTTGCGCCGATGCGGAAGAAATTTAGAATTATTAACGTGATTCGACGCGCTACGTCTAGCTGTCAGGGCGGTGTACGTTCCAAGGCTTCGCCATCGGGGCTGGTAAATCAGTGGTATTACATGTAAGGCAATGCCCAATAAAACGAGCGTAAATGCTGATAGATAGATTCACCTTGCAAGGGTGGAAGAAAGTCGTAGAATGGAAAAACTTGGCAGGAAGGGCTTCGTGATGACCATCCAAGACAAATGAACTAGCGCCGAAGGAATATCGTGAAAACATTGTTAAGTAAACGGTAATAGTAGTATCTGCAGTCAAATTTTCTTTGAATTAATGCGCACCATAAGCTGAAGTTCCGGTGTGGGTAGGCCGAAGCTCGTTTCTTTTCATTTCCTTCCTTTCTTTTACTCCTTTTATTATTATCTTTATTTTATTTCATTTATTTCTCCCATTTTTGTTTTCGTTACCTACGCCCACCGTCATCCTACCCCCAAATAAAAAAGGAAGCGCAAACGAGAAAGAAAGAAAATTCAGGAAAAATTTCCCCTTTTTCATTGATCATAGGGTACAAATACTAGAGCACCACTTTTTAAAGGGAAGCTATAGGTAGACAGGTTTAGTGGTTACACTCAGCAAATCAGCTGACCATTGCAGAGTGCAGTGAGCGTGTTCGCAGCAGAGAAACCGGGACTCTGCGGAAACCTGCGACTGTTACCGGCCAGCAATCCTTTGTTCGATCTTAGTAATTCAGCCACAAAATAATAATCGGGGCATTCATGAATTCTCGATTCTGGTTTCATTCTCGAGGGTTGAATTCAATTTGCAATCGAACGTTTTAATTTTCGCTCAATTCTCATTCAATTCTCTTATTTCTTACTTTGAAATACGTTAACCTACGTTAGCTGCCGTAAAATTCTGTTAGCCTTATTTCCATGCACATGCACATTTAAATGTACATGTACATGTACATGTACATACACTGCCACAATGGGCGTCAATTTCATGTAGGAATACCTGTTCCATCCTTAAAGTCCGAAAAACTCGTACCACGTCCAGAAAATATAAGCCCGGGTCTTACCTATTTCTCAAAGTGAACGCACGCCGATCCTGTCTCACAAATGGAATGGAGGGGAACGGCGCTTGGTACCGCTGGAGAGGAAACTGGACAGTGGTGATAATACTAGACGTAGAATCGTAGATACAGCTATATCATGCAAAAATTATTGTAAAAGCTTACCTCTGCGCATGAAGAATGAGACTAGAGAAGTGATCCTTTTCCAGAAATATTAGTATATTACTTTTACCGGTACATACAAACCCGCAAATCAACTTGAAACTTGTATTTTACCAAGTTTTTATTTCCATTGATATTTATCTCAATAACCTCCAAAGTTCAAACCTATTTTCATTAGCTCTGGAAATACGATGTAGCTATACATTCTGAAACGCAAAATCAGGGATGATTGTGACGCAAATAATTTTTTTTTTTATTGACAGGGTCTTTCACGAAAATAACAATGTGAACAACCCCCCCC
>JABYPW010002548.1:0-10992 GCA_016880775.1 Phymatotrichopsis omnivora | reverse complement strand
CTTTTCTGTGTTTTTCGGAGGAGATGTTTTCTTATTACTTCATAGCTTTCCATAGCTGTACGAGGATGTTCTTTTGTAGATGGTCGCTTACGCGACCATAAAGAATAAAAATGAATTACCCCCCCCCTAGTTACTTCTGTTATCGCCGTATGAAGGGTTACCCTGATGGCACTTAGCGAGATCGCTCCTGTATTACGCAACTATGTCATATGCTCTTAATTGAGTGCGACGCCCCGTCTGTACATCAGTGATCTGAGGGAGGACAAGATAAGTTACTTCTGTTATCTTTCGCCAGGCTTCTTTGAGTTCATTTTCCTCATTCTTGAAATCAATACATCTTACATCTATTGTTTTCCCAACACCATCATGATAATTTTTCCTCTTTGGAACCTGGATAAGGTTTGGAATACTATTCACAAAGAAGAATAACTATCAAGATGTCTACACCCTACTCTACCCCCCTCTCCTCCTTCAGCCCCTCTCGCTCCCACCACCCCTAACCCTTGCCACTTGAACAAAAAGTAGTCAATTTAGCAAACCTCCTGTATTACACCACAGAACATGGAACTGCAGAAGCCCTCCTTAAAAAAGAGGAGGCAACTCTTATAGGAGAAACACAACTGCACATATACCGTGAAGCACTACTGCTGGAATTCCTAACTGAAACTCTACTAAAAATAACCTAAACATTGGGGGCTTTGGTAGACTAGTCAAATACCTAAGGTTAAGCAATCACCAGCCTTATTGAAGGCCATAATGCAGTCAACAAATGCATCACTGCTCTGGACGAAAACTTAAGCGAGATCTGATAAACTTTGTGCTCAGGGCCTTCCAATAATGCACTTGAGGAATCCCTCAAGAAAATTGAGAAAGTGACTAAGGAGACCTCCAAAAAGGTTAAAAAGATTGCGACACCGAACATTGCCCCAAGTGTGCCTGCTGTGAGCACCATAACACCCCCGCAACCACCACCCGAGGCAACTTGGGTGCAGGTGGTATCAAAATGAACTAAGAAGGCCGTAGTACCAGTACCTCCCCTCCCCACACAACCCAGCAACTGACGCTATCCCACTAAGCATGACTGTGAGATCATCATCACCACCGCTTCTGAGATTAGCACCTTTGACCCTGTTAAGCTAAGGGATGCTATCAACGAGACCGTAGTGTCTGCAAAGGCCCCAGTAGCTCTCCATATTTCTACTGTTTGACAGAACAACGAATGCTCCATCATCCTTACCACTATCGAAGATGTTACTACCTTAGCAGTACTTGCTTACTACAACAAAATTGAGGCCACTATCAAGGAACAATTACTGATAGCCTCTATTCGAAATAACTAGAGGTGGAAGAAGTACTTGGTACACAACTTTCCCCATTCTCACACTGATACCTTAACAGAAGCCGATATATTCTATCATGAAATCCAACACTTCAACAAAGGTATCACCTTTATACAGACCCCTCGATGGCTTCTCCATGAAAGCGATCGAACTAGAAAGCATGCATCCTCACTGGTCATTATAGTCATTGACAATGACAATGAAAACCATATTATTGAAGGACTCACAATCCTTACTCACAAGTGACAGGTCAAAAAGTACATTCCCTTCAACTCTACTATATGCTATACCAACTGTCAAGAGTTTAGTCATCACCAAGCTCACTGTCGGAACCCTCCATGATGCAATATGTGTGTAGATGTACACCACACCTCAAAACACATATCTGGACACGACGAATGCAAGAAGATCAGAAGACTCTGCAATGACATGGTCCTCAAATATGCTAACTGTAAAGGAAAGCACACCGCTTCAAACCCCTCCTGCCCAGGGTTTATCCAAGCAAAAGCACTAGCTACTGCCTAGAAGGAGGAAGCTGTCACCATCATAATATGTACCGTATAATTTTTCTAGACTTTTCGTTTTTGATTTTTTCCTTTAGATGAAAAAGGTTTAGGCAGTTTGAGAAGGATTTCTCTTCATTTTTGTCTTTTCCACATTTCTTTCTGTTATTTCTAATTGTTCATTCCCTGTAAGAGTCTGATAGCTAGTTACTGTAAGGTTCACCTTGCTGGGAACGTCAGACAGGAGGGCTATTTCGTGGGACTATTTGTGGCACATGTTTACTGTACTGGCACGACATCGTATACGTATTTCTTTGATCGCATAGTTTCTTTTTATTCGGTTTTGTTGGGGGAGAAACAGGTGATACGCCATAGTCGAGGACTGCATGCAGACAGCCTAGGTTGCTATAGAAGAAGTAGAGTAGTTACCGAAGAGGACTCAATAATCATCATCATCATCTTCTGTTATCTTTCAAGCGAATACAGTTTTATGGCTTGATACAAATCTCATAGATGTCGATCCCACTGAGGGACCATCAGCAGATTCTCCTTTATATATTTCTCCTATTTCCTTATATCCTTTGTCCAGTAATGGTGGATTTGAGGTGGAGGAAATGCCTGTACTGGTCTTTTCTGATCATTTAGCTTTACCTGTTGTTTTTTCAGATATTTGTTTGAACAGGTAGTTTCTTTAGTTGCTTTCTTTCTTTCTTTTAGGTACGCTATAGTCTTGGACCTTATGTAGATTCTTTTGTAAGCTGCAAAGAGTAGTTTAGAAAATGAAGAATGAATAATCATCATCATCATCATCTTCTGTTATCTTTTAGGCTCCTCAACGATCTCGACAGACCCCCCACCTTGGGGTGAAGGTCCTCCTCGCTAGCCCACACTTAGGCTGGTCTTTTCTATTTTATAGTATATGATGATCCCATTTCAGATGCTCCAGATATCCTACACCTTTTCGAACATGCACACCATAGCCTAGCGAGACATTGCTCCTACAGCGATAGCAGAGATACGTCATTGACATGCACACTCTGTGTCCATCACCTGACTGTATTAAGTGAGTAGATGAATGGACACGCATGATTGGCCTCCTCATGGAGGTTACAACACAGGATAGTAGTGTTTCTCTAGGCCTGCTGAGTGAGCCTCCAACCATGTAAAGCTCTCTACATACGACACAATGCTCTCAGAGTTCCTAGGAGGGGTACTCAGGCCCCCCAGAGTGATTGTACAAAACCACCTCAGCAGCCTCGCTTACCATAAACAAAACCTTAGTGCCCCTCATGGCACTAACATAGAATAAACAAGAAGATAGGAATCCAAAACAAAACAGTCCCAACTGACTGGAAGGTATATTTCCCCTCCCACAGAATACCCAACCACAATCTCAACATAAACCAAACTGATCGCTACATCGCCAGCTCGCTTAGGCACCCACCAGCACCAATATGACACTAACAGTCCCCTTATCACCTGGAACTAGTGTAGGTAGTTTTGAGTGGAGGAGAGAACTTTTACTTTCTTTTTTCCTGTATCTAGTCATTTGCTTCAGCCTTTTGGGAGGGTTTGAAGAGTTTTGAACAGGTGGTTTCTTTTCTTTTTTGTTTGCGATATGGCAATACGCCATAGTCTAGGACTGCATATGCATGGCCCTGATATGTTTGACACTATGGGTAGAGAATCCTTGAAATCTGTAGCCTCATATAGTCAAAATAGAAATGAATAATCATCATCATCATCATCTTCTATTATCTTTCCCCTAGTATCAGTAACGGCCCCAGCAGCTCTCACATCTCTATGGTTTATAAGAAAAACCAATGCTCCATCATTCTTACCACTATAGAAGATGTCATAGCCTCAGCAGTGCACGCTTACTGCAACAGAATTGAAGCCACTTTCAAGTAACATTTCCCTATAGCCTCTGTTCGAAAGAACTATAGGTGCAAGAAGTACTTGGTATACAACATCCCCCACTCTCATACAGATGCCCTCACAGAAGCTGATATGTTCTGCAGAGAAATTGAGCACTTCAACAAAGGCATCACCCTTGCACAAATACCTCAGTGGCTACTGCACAAAAGTGACCGAACTAGCAAACACATATCCTCTTTAGTCATTACAGTCATAGATGATGACAATGAAAACCACATCCTCCAAGGGCTCATGATTCTCATGCGCAAGCGAATAGTTGAGAAGTACATCCCCTTCACCTCCACTACATGCTGCACTAACTGCTAGTAATTTGGTCACCACTAAGCTTAGTGCTGAAACCCCCTACAATGTAATATATATGCTGATACACACTACACCTCGAAGCATACCTGTGGACACGATGAATGCAAGAAAGTCGGAAGACTCTGCAATGACATGGTCCTAAAATGTACCAACTGTAAAGGAAAGTACACCGCATTGAACCCCTCCTACCTTGCTTTCATCCAAGTAAAAGCACTGGCAACTGCCTAAAAGGAGGAAGCTGTTACTGTCAATATGGGTAGAGTATGATTTCATTTTGTTTGCATATCATTTTTTCCTTTAGCAAAAGATTCAGGTAGTTTTGAGGAGGATTCCCCTTTGTTCTTTTTCTCTTTTTACTTTGTTCTTCTCTTCTCCACTTTTCTTTCTTTGTAAGAGTCTAGTAGCTAGTTATTGTAACATTCACCTTACTAAGGAATGCTAGATGGGAGGGCTATTTCATAGGACCATGTGTAGTTCATTTTCACTGTACTGGTATGACATCATGTACTTAGTTTTTGATCTTTTTTTTTGCTTTGTTTTTAGGGTTGTGAGGGGGAGCAGGTAATATGCCATAGTCTCTGACTCCATACAGCTAGCCTGGTAGTTTTTAGGTTAGTGAAGAGCTAGTTTAGAAACCACAATATGAATTGAATTATCATTATTATCATATTCTGTTGTCTTTCCTTTCCTTCTCTCTTTAGGCAGAAGACTAGCTACAAGTCTTAAGAATATATTCGTTCTTACCTCTTGAACTTTGCTTCTCTTTTCTCTTCAAATGTAGGAAAGCGTATTTGTAGATCTAGACTTAGAACAGTTGAGATATCTAAGCTTACTCAGTAATACTTTCTTTGTTGAGTAGTACTTATGCTTTACCAAGCTATACTGTACCAAAGACACCTACCATAACACTATATTCTTAAGTTATCGCTAGTGAAGACAATCCCATGCCTGACATTACCATAACCCTTGCCTTATATGATGGCAAGACTCTTTGCAAACTGGGTTAAGTACCCTTAATCTCTACACGATCAGGGAAAAAGCTCCTCGAAACATTGGTCTTACTCAATGAAGTTGTACAAAAGTTTGTCAAAAAATATCAAGTCTCTATCCTGAACAACTTTGTAGAGCTTGATGATGCCTTCCTCCAAGCCAGAGACTTTATTGGAGATGAGGCATACCAAGAGACTAAAACCCAACTCCTGGAAGAATTCCAGTAACAAAAGGAGGAGATTCAAGGAATCCTCTTCTCCACTATCTATACATACAAACAGATGGGGAAGAATTTGCCTCCACTCCTGGTGTTGTTTCTACCAAGGGTTACCAATATCCTTCTTAGGGTGATCAACCTCCTGAAGGAATAGAAGGAGGAAAATGCATTCTAAGTGACTAAAATAAGGGAGCAACTTCAATGCAGTTTAAAAGCTATTATGAGACCTTTTATAAAAGTCTCTATAATGGTCTCTATAAAGATCTATATCAAAAATAGCTAACTTTTTTTAGATTTTATAAAATATTATTAATATGAATAAAAATGTTTACAAAGAGCTTTTCATTGATTTCAGGGGGTATGGTTTTATATCACTACTGAATAATAGGCTACTAGAAGAAGTACAAGTATTATGATAATGGAGAAAACATATATACTCTATTTTAAACATTTGTATTCTAGTACTATGACTAATAAAGTATTAGAACTAGATAAGATAGCTACCTTTAAGTCTATATAGGATTTCGATTTCCTATCAGTCACTATTGTATAGACAGGGCAGGTACACTCAATTAAGAGTAAATACATAGTTGTATACATAGGAGTGTCAGGACATACCTTCATCTACATCTAAGTCTATATAAAGTTCAGTACTATATATTATAAAATATTCTACAAGCATAACTAAAGTTGAGAAGTTCTTAGTTTAATATATATTTAAGGCCTTAAGGCATAATTTTACCATACAAACCCCTAGTGTATTTATATTTCCTTCCAAATAACTCTTATATATTTGATATTACCTTTAATTAATACACTAGGAGGGTAGATTGTATATGATATACTTCTTGTAAAACAAGTTCCTTCAGGTTCATAAGAATAGTAGAAAGTACCTCCTTAGAACTTCATTAATAGTGATCTTGAAGGTAAGGAGCTACAAGGTAGTAGTATTCTCCATAATAGAGAGGAATATAAGAAAAGGGTAGTTTTTCTAATAGATATAATCAAGAGGTAGGAGTATGTTTTTTTTAGTGATAAAGGTATAGTAGACATTGTTACATTGTCATAGATAATGATCTATTAAAAGATAGAAGTACCTTCTTTAACATTGATAATAATTATACAATTTCTCTTTACTAGATATGAGAGATAGGGAAGTAGGGTACTAGGAATAGGGATTATAGTACAACTATAGCTTTGCCTTGATATTTAGCCACTATAGCCTAGTTAATATCTTATAGTATAGTAACTTAGAAGATTACTATAGTAGGTGATACAGGTAGCTTCTAAGGTGTAGAGACAAGATTTCTGACTACCTTAGTAGTTTTAGAGGTTTCTAACTATAGTTTTTGGATAGACCTAAAAAGAGCTATTTTAGTAGGAGTTAGGTAAGCTTAAGCCAAGGTAATAGCAGTTGTATTAGGGTTAGTGAGCTCATTTAGGTTGTAGATATTAAAAAATTATTCTACACAATAAAAAATCCCTATCAATTTATACTTTTCAGATATCATACCAACATATAATCTAGAGCATATAATAATATATACTACATGCCATATATCATAATACTAACATAATCGAAATAAAACTACATTAAGACTTTAGCTTCAATTTTTGTATAGTATTCAGTCTTCAGATATATTTTTCTAGAACATTTGTAGTCTTTTTCTCTTTTTTTCTCTTTGAATTTTAGCATAAAATTTTTCAGTAGTATAATAGTCTTTGGGAACATTTAAAGGCTTTTTTCTTTTTCTTTTTCTTTTTTTTTTTTTTTTTTTTTTTTTTTTTTTTTTTTCCATCTACAGGTATATGTGATTTTATATATATAATCACAATGAATAAATTGCATTTAATAGCACTGCACCTCAAAGCAGCACGAGGGTTACCTGCTAGTAGCTCTGTGTTTTCATTTTCATGTACTGTGTAGGATTACCCTTCTAAGGGGGTTTTTTCCTTTTAGGAATAGAGAAGTTTAATCACATGCCACACTACTTTCCTTTAGCCCAAATTGGATGGTCACAGATTTTAAAGCGGGTCACCGAGTAAAGGGATAGAGTACGGAGAAATCAAGTGCGTTTTTACTACCAAGAGATCGTGTGGACACATCTTATCAAGGCAAAGACCTGCAATCTACAAGGTACATGTACTCTACATTACCTATACGCGCCAGTGGCAAATGTAGAGGTTCCGCCGGCCAAGAGAAGCGCGGGTAAGTGCAAATTGTTGAAGGCCTGGAGATGGCAGATATGGTACATGCAACCGTCGTAAGATGTGGAGTATGCCGGGGTTTTTGTTATACGTTCTTTTTTTATATTCCGCCTCTTTTGCTGTTACATGTGGCCTCAAGAAAGAAGCAAAAGAGAAAAATGAAAATTTACTGGCTGCTTTCCCGCGTTGGTGACAACTTCATATGTTGCATTTTTTTTTTTTTCCAGCTTCCATGTACCACATGTAAGGGTGTGTGGAGTCTTACCATTCCTCCCCTGGCCAATCCCAATCGGGCCGGTTCATATGCAGTCAACCGTGAAGGCTCCCTAAAAAGAAGCAAGGGGATAAAACTGAAATTTTTTTTTTCGCAAGCCTTGCAATGACGACAAACCTACGAGTTGGAAACTGGTGACGGAAATAGTTCGTACATCCAGCAGTTCACCAATAGAAAGCAGCAACTTTGGGAGGATGATTTATTGGAGACAGAAAATAAAATAAAACAAAGAAGTGGTTCAGAGGGTGAGAAGATGAAACCATACGATGACGAGGGTATTGGTGACGTATGATTTGCTATTATCCGTCGTCAGAAATGAAGTGGTGAAAAGAATTAAGGGATGGGGGAATAAATGGGATTGGAGATATATATAGCTTGTAGATGACCGAAAAGGAAAAGAGGGGGGGGGAAAAGGAGGAAAAAAGCAAAAAAAACCTACTCATACTCCTATTACGAGCAAATTAAATCTCTGTTTATAAAATACCTATTAATTTGTAACCCCTTAGCAACCATTTGATAAAAAAGTGTCCTACCTTCATCTCGTCTGTTTTCATTTACAAAGAGTTTTACAGCTTTTTTTTTTTTGATAGCGTACATAGAAGCAAATATTCGGAGATCTGAAAACACGTAAAAAAAAAAAATCTTTGAGAAACAGAGGTTTCGGTCAACTGTGCGCAACCAAGCATGGCGTGGCGGTCGAGGGATGTATTATTTGAATTAAAAAAAGAAAAAAATCGAGTAAAATACTGCCGTATGAGATTGCTTACAAACCCTTATCCACCTCGCCTCGCTAGCGTCCACTTAGGATAAAAGAATTTTCAACTGCTTAAAAAAAAGAAAAGAAAAGAAAAGGTTAACCTATGATTGAAATTCGAAGACTACTTGTGTGCTCGGGGCGCATGGAGAGTGTGCGTGATCGAGTGATGACTCATGATTATCGGTACTCCACGTAACGGGCCCCTGGAGAGGTAAACGAGTAGAGAAAGATGCAGAATCATCACTTCGTTTTAAAAGAGCAACATGTACTCCCTACCGAAAAAAAAAAAATGTTAGAATAGCCCACAAATTTTCAATATAAACTACGTACCGCATCTCACAAGCGTCCTACTCTCATCGACTACATTGATCCCACACTTCTTTGTGCCTTGGCTCTGTATGTACAAACTGCACCAAGCCTTAACTAGAAGGCGGAAATGCCCTGAGTCTGGGGCGTCAATTCATGTGGGTTTCGGTGAATCGGCAAAGTAGAATGACTTACCGCAACAATAGGTCGCACGGGTGTAGTCGCACATGGTGAATATTATAGAAATGAAGATTTTGTGAATGGAATATTGAAGTTTGAATTTGCTGTGTGGGGCACTGATGAAAAGTGGCAGGGCCATTTTGCGGGATTCCCTCTACATATATATACTCAAGGTCGCATAAACAAAGGGCCAAGCTTGTCCATTCTCCCAGCACTGACACGTTCCGCATGTGTTGAATTTTACAAAGTATGTTGCCGGGAATTACTGGAATAGCAATTGATATTCCTGAAAAAGATGTATATGTGTTTAAAAAAAAGAAAAAAAAAAAAAAAAAAAAAGGTTCTCAGCCGGTCATGGTTTCGAGAAATGTAGTGAAGGAGAAAGTATGTTCATGTCTAAAAAAAATTTATTCTTGTTTAGGCATGGGTTGTGTTCTGGAGCAATTGCTTCATCATTACGGAATACGAGTGAAAGCTCTCTTGGTTTCAGGCGTCTGTTGCCCACAATAGGTGGGAAATAACAGGCGTATGGAAGCAAGGGAGCGTAGAATTAGGAAATATTTCGCTAGTTACTAGGCAACAAATGCCAGGTGATCTCAAGCCACACGAGTTCGAGGTATAGACGAATATCAAATTGGTCTACCTCCCTCCAACTAGATACACTAGTTACGGGTAAAAATCAGCATCTAATGCACGTACCCGCATGTGGCATATCGAATAATCTGGCCCTTGTGACAGATTAACCCGCTACGACCGGTTTCGACTCCTTTTTCTTTTTTTGCGTAAAGGATGCCTAACTTTATCATTAGATTCCAGCTGCGGGCAATCAGTAGTATTGTCACAGTTGTGGCATAACAATTTTCTGTCTTCCTCTTTTATATTCGCTTATCCCAATGTGTTTCTGTACCTTGCAAAGCAAAATAGCGGAAACACACCGAATTTCTCCTTCAAGTGATCTTGCATTTTCGCCGAGTGATAACTTATGACCCTTCCCTTTAATCACTCAAATGCACTTCCATGACCACTACAATTTCTTCCTTTCTCTCTCAACCTCAGTGAACTCTTAGAAGCTCACCCTCTTCCCTTTCTCTTCCGGAAAAAAAAAAAAAAGAAAAAAAAAGAAAAAAAAAGAAAAAAAAAGAGGGGGGAACCACGTGTGCAAACTACATATTTCGCCGCCGTCAAAAGAGAGTCAGGGGTCATTCAATTTTGGTTAGCATATCCTACCTGTGAACAAAGTCATACATCATATACATATGCTACAGTGCAAGCGCTAATTTGAGGCATGTACCGGCAAACTACGATTTCATGCACATATACGTGTATGTAGTTCGCATCGCAAGAACTGTTCGCGGTGGTGGTAACCACAGCAGGTCAGGCAGAAGAAAAGGAACAATAAGCGAAGACTGATATATTTGTACAATGTGGCAATGGCGAGCGATAAACTTGCAGGTCCAGCTGAAATTGAAAAGGGGAAAAGTTGACAATGATGGCGTTGAGAATAGGTAATGGGGATGTTGCCAGCCTTAATTTGGAGTTGACGGAACCGCCCTCCGCTCCCTTGCGAAGAGATATTTTCGTCGTACATACACATTCACATATACATGTACATGTACATGTCTACTTTCTATACATGTACCCCACATGCACATTTTAGCTGGGCATATGTCCATGTATGGGTGTTTTGTAGGCAATTCGTGGAAAGGCATCTTGCATGTTGCACGCGCTCGCGCGCATACAAGTGAAATGTAATTTTACATGTGCATGTAGCCACAGGTCTAGACACTTGTTTCGACAACCCCCCCCTCTCTCCATCCAACGAACGCCTACAACCAAACTTTTTCGCTTCGAACATGCAGGCTTCCAGATAAAGACCTTGTCATTGTAGGTTCGAATTTTTCAATTTCCCTGTAATTAGCGTTGCATCGTTTCCTTCTTCGCCACCAATACCTCCTCCTCCTCCTCCGCTACTGGCC
>JABYPW010002547.1:0-10992 GCA_016880775.1 Phymatotrichopsis omnivora | reverse complement strand
GCTCTAATATATATATATATATATTCTACTCCGTCGCCTCTCCATTCACACGCCGGCGTCCCTGTCGAGACTGGAGACTACCTACATACTCGTACGGAGAGCGCCTCCGTCCATCAATAGCGTGGCCACCCTCCTTCAACAGCAGACAAAGCCCTTATCAGGAAAATAATAGAGATCGACGAGTCAGTCAGCGGTGCGAGGTGCTGACGCTCAAGAGGCCAAAGCAGCAATTTCAAGGCAGAACAAGACCCCGGCGACACCGCATCCCAACAGATCGCGTCCATCTTCACGAGTTCGTGCATATTTTGCCCCCTTTTAAGAAAATTTCCCTTTTACGAGAATTCCGCTGTGCAATCTATCGTCTTTCGTTGTCCGAGTAATTTACGATTCCAGTTGGTGCTGTGTGCTGAGAGTTTTTGGCTAAAACTGCAAGCGTAAGAGTCAGCGACGTCAATATTTTTTTTTTTTTTTTTTCATCTACGTTTCGCAAAATGGCGTCGACACGGATACCAATCATGTCCGCTGCAATGAGGCTTCGTCCTATCCCCAGCAGACATGCATTGCGAAACTCACGATTCGTCCTTCCCCGCCAGGTCTTGAGGCCGTCCATTGAGCGCAATGCGGTCCAGGCATCGCTCAGACGTACATGCGCATACTCTACGAACGCTCCGATTGCAAGGCCCCCGAAGAAGAAATTCAGATTCCTGCGATTTCTGTGGAGAGCAACGTGGGCTTCGGCGCTGCTGGGAAGCGGATGGCTGGCATACTCGATCTACGAGATTCGTTTCCCCCACGAACAGATGGAGCCCGATCCATCGAAGAAGACTCTCGTCATCCTGGGTATGCGTGACTTTTGTTTGTATTGTGGGATTCAACCCAATTGACTCGCTTGCTAGGAACCGGCTGGGGTAGTGTTGCCCTGCTGAAGAAACTGGACACGGAACATTACAACGTTGTTGTTATCTCGCCCCGGAATTTCTTCCTCTTCACACCCCTGCTGCCCAGTTGTCCCACCGGCACTGTAGAGCACCGCAGCATTATGGAGCCATTGCGTCATATTATCCGACACAAGAAAACTTCCGTCAAGTTCTACGAGGCGGAGGCCACTAAGATTGACAACGAGAGGCGCGTGATTGTTGTTAACGATAACTCGGATGTGAAGGGAGAGGTTCACCAGACCGAGGTTCCCTTCGACTACCTAGTGGTCGGTGTTGGCGCTGAGAATGCTACATTTGGTAAGTAAATTAATTAATTTAAGCTCGGACGGAGAGATCGCTGATTGGTGTAATTTTTGCCGGATAGGTATTCCCGGGGTCAAGGAGCATGCTTGTTTCTTGAAAGAGATAACCGATGCCCAGAAGATCCGGACGAAGGTCATGGACTGCATCGAGACGGCTATGTTCAAGGATCAGACGCAGGAGGAGAAAGAGCGACTCCTTCACATGGTAAGATATGATTCTAGAGTAGACAGGATGGATTGTCTCGGGTGTCGGGGCGGCAGAAGGCTTATACCTTTGTTTTGATTTAGATTGTTGTCGGAGGAGGTCCGACGGGTGTCGAGTTCGCTGCGGAACTTCAAGATTTCTTTGAAGACGATTTGAAAAAATGGGTCCCGGATATTGCCGATAACTTCCACGTTACCTTGGTTGAAGCTCTTCCGAACGTAAGCGTAATCCGAAAGGTGCAGTTTCGCATGTGACATGTCATTAACTTGAGTTTTATAGGTACTGCCTATGTTTAGCAAGACTTTGATCGAGTACACGGAAAAGACCTTCAAGGATGAGAAGATCTCGGTCCGCACCAAGACTATGGTCAAGAACGTCACCGACACGTACATCGAGGCGGAAGTCACTAAGCCCGACGGAAGCAAGGAGATGCAGCGTCTTCCTTATGGATGTCTTGTCTGGGCTACCGGTAATGCCGTCAGGCCAGTGGTTAAAGACCTTATGTCTCAGCTTCCTCAACAAAAGAACTCGCGAAGAGGTCTTACTGTCAACGAATATCTTGTGGTTGACGGTACCGACGGAATCTGGTACGATTTACCCCAGCTCAGTAGTGTCAAAGCTTAATAGGCATTCTCTAAACTTTTTTGAAACAGGGCTCTGGGCGATTGTAGCGCAACAAAATATGCTGCTACCGCCCAAGTAGCTTCTCAACAAGGTGCCTTCTTGGCTCGTCTATTCAACTCCATGGCGCAAACCAAAGCTCTGGAAGGCGACCTTGATCACCTTGAACAGCTGTCCCACGAAGCCAAGTCCGAGGAGGACAGAGCCACCCTTGAGAGCGAGATTCAGAAGAAAGCTAAGGCCATCAGGAGAGTAAAGCAGCTTTCGCCATTTGAGTATACTCACCAGGGGTCTCTGGCTTACATTGGAATGGACCGTGCGGTGGCTGATATCACTTGGCTCAATGGAAACGTATGTTGTCTTTCTGCATATCAGAATTGGCTTAGATCTGGCTAAAAATCGAACAGGTGGCTTCCGGTGGCGGTGGATTGACTTATCTTTTCTGGAGATCTGCCTACTTGTCGATGTGCTTTAGCAGTGAGTATCCTAGATTATATTTAGCTAAGTGGCTTATACTAATTTATTTTTAACAGCCCGCAACCGTATCTTGGTCATCATGGATTGGATCAAGGTCAAGGTTTTCGGTCGCGACGTTTCCAGGTTAGTATTCTACATCCATTAAATCATTTTTCCTTAGTAATTTTTCTAACAACTTTCCATGGCAGGGAATAAACAAACTGCAATTCACAGCAGATGTCTTGGTAACGTTGGGCACAGCATTGGGGCGCAAAAGCAAGTCTTTTTTTGACGTAACATTATTTTTTCTTTTTCTTTTTCTTTTCTTTTTTCTTTTTCTTTTTTTTTTTTTTTTTCCACCCCCCGTAATTGCTCTTTCGGCTAGAAATCATAGAGTCCTTTTCGTTTTTCATGTTGTATCTGGTCATGTGGGATAATTCGTTCGGCTTCGTTTCAAACATCGGTAGGCTTGAGCGTTTGTGTTTTCCTGGTGTTTGTGCAAGGATAGAGAGAATAGGACCGGACGGGAACATAGATGTGGTATTCGATGAGGCATTGTCATAGATCGCGTGCTTTTGGCGTGTTTAATATAGTTTTTTTTTTTTTGTGTTCGGGAATGGCTTTCGGTAGATTTGGTTACGATGCGGATGTTTTATATGGAATTTATGCAGATACCTATATGATATATGGATAGATACCTTTCCCTTTTTGGGAGAAACCGAAATTGAAACTCCTACAAGATTAACATTAAAATAAAATGTGGTGAGATTCAAATATCTATATATATACATGTAATAAAACATCATTTTTAAAGCTTTTTCGCCCTGGCCGCAGGAAAAGACCAGTGTGATCTTGATTACTTTTGTCGTTTACGTATGCGTTGATGCGTGCGATGTTTGATAAACCTTGAAGAAAAAAGAGAATTTGCGCTGGAAATAAATCATCGCCAAAATTTTTTACCCAGATAAGAATGCAATGGGTACAAACCGCAGCGGTGGGTCCTGATGTCGAAGAGTGAGGAGGGGAGCCTGTTTCGAAGAGATTAGATTCACTGTTAGCTCTAAGTCCATATTTCCAATAAGTTTGTAATATTGTCTCCGTATTTCCACTTCATTTAAGCTCCACCACATCGTCCCCGTCTTCCCCATCCCGGTCATAGTTCCCTGAAACCCCACTTATGAGCATGTTCTGATCCAAAGAATGATAATTCCCCTTGGCTTCACTTCAATGGTTAAAGTGTTAGGATGACTCTTGACATGGTCCTCGCCAGTTGCCTTATCTTCCTGATCGGTTAGCTTAGGATGCGAATGAGGGCGGGTGCGGAAATCTGGGTCGAAAGGCGCCAATGCATGGGGCAACCGTTGGCCGGCGAGTGTTCCTAGGTTCCGCTTGGAGGTGGTATGGTAATGGTGGTAGTGGAATGATCATGGTGTCTACTTTACTGGCACATATAGTGGCCCTGTGACTCGCCGTTGCACAGCCTCGTCTTCATCGGTGCTACATGTATTATCGAAAGTAACACCGCGGGATTCGTGAAACGGCCGATGAGCGCGCGCTCTCCTTTCATGATATGCGAAGAGGATCGGAAATGGAGTTCGGGGACGATCTAGGTCTAGGAATAAGCGGGCTCCATAGCGCATTTCCAAATCTGGATGCTTGCTATGGTTTATCATAGTATCCATGCCTCTTGGGGTGTATCCGACAAAGAACTGATAATTGTCGAACGCATAATGGTGGCTCGTACATACGGGAATAGCTTTTCGGCATTCGTGTTCAGCGGACGCATTGCCGGGAAGCCAGCCTTCTAGTTGCAAGGCGATCCAAGCTTGCCAGCTATTTCTTAGTATTATGTGTCATAATCCAACATGGCTTCCAGCGTTAGCCCGCAGATTATGCAACACTTAGCTCCTGTCGATTTACGCCTGGAATATACTGCTGTTTTAGAAGATGTGGTTGACACAACACCCACAGTAGGTGCGCCATCTGGGTTATGTTGAGAAAAATCCATTTGGTATGGCATGATCTGCAGAGACGAGAACACGTTTCGATCTGATAAAGCGTAATGAAATGGTTGAGGAGGAAGCCGGTTTTCGCTGTTGCTGAGGGTTGTTCTCTCAGACGATGGTAGTGAGTGAGAGAGAATGGGGACCAAGACTATGATGACTAACGCGAGCAGTCTCGCAGCCTCGAAATTTCACTCGCAAAAAGAAAGCCCCGCCCCCACATCACCTCGGTGAAGAAAACGCCGTTCTCCAGCACATACATCTCAAAAAATGGCAGTCCCAACTTTGTCCATAACCGGACAGTGCTCAATAAATTCCCTGGTCATTGACTCTGGACCATTGATCAGCAACGTTTCGCCGACCTCGCTCTTCTCGAAAGCGTCGAAAATCTACACGACACCCTCAGTGGTCGCCGAGATACGGGACGCAGCAGCACGTTCCCGACTGGAGACCATCTGGCTACCGTTTATCACTCAGAGAACTCCGAAGCCTGAAAGTGTTAAGGTCGTTTCAGAATTTGCGAAGAAGACCGGAGATTATGTGGTGTTGTCCGTGACCGATTTGCAATTGCTGGGTTTGACGTATGAGTTGGAGGTAGAGATAAATGGGGGAAATTGGAGATTAAGGAGTGTCCCAGGCCAGAAGGGGATCAATGGGCCGGCGCCGAAGGAAAGGGCAAAGGAGGCGAAACAACCTGAGGAGGAGAAGGAAGAAGACGAGAAGAACGAGCCGGATGTGTTAGCGGAGATCGAGCAGACGTTGGAGGAAACACATATTACGGAGTCATCTGCAGCAGGAGCAGAGGTTTCAAAAGAGAAGACTGAGGAAATTGAGACTTCTGAGGTGCAAGTCCTAGAAGACGATCACTCCGACGACGAATCCGACGGCGGCTGGATCACGCCCTCGAACATAGCAAAATTCAAAGCCAAGGACGCTCACAAGGAAAAAGAATCCTCCGCCCGACCCATGGCCGCCGCCCTAGCGACAACAGATTTCGCCATGCAAAACGTCCTTCTGCAAATGAATCTCAACCTCATCTCCCCGACGTCTCTCCAACGCATCAGGGCCGTCAAAGCGTGGGTCCTCCGCTGCCACGCCTGCTTCAAAGTCACCCGTGACATGAACAAGCAATTCTGTCCCTCCTGCGGTGGCGCCACGTTGCTTCGCGCTTCCTGCCAAACGGATTCGAAAGGGAATTTTAAGATTTTCTTGAAGAAGAATATGCAATGGAAAAACCGAGGTAATATTTACTCGATTCCGAAGCCGCAGCACGGATCCGCGAGCGCGAAAGGGGTTAGGAAGAATTTGATTTTGAGGGAAGACCAGAAGGAGTATCAGAGGGAGATTACAGCGAGCAAGAGGAAGAAAGAGAGGGATTTGTTGGATCCAGATTATTTACCTGGGATTTTGACGGGAGAGAGGGGAGACGCTTCGGGGAGGCTAAAGATTGGGCATGGGAGGTCGAACCCGAACGAGAGAAGGAGGGGTGGGGGAAGGAAATAATAGGTGGATGATGTGGCCGCTTTTGTCTTGTCTAATTCTTACTGGAATGTTTTTCTTTTCATGCATATGGTCTTGGGCTGGCTGTTTCACATAAAAAAAGTTATTCATGGTACGCATATTAAAAAGGGCGTTTTCTTGTATGCGATCGGGGACGTTGGATGCGAGTTTTTCTTTATTGGTTCAGTGGTCCAGTCACAAGATGTCACTCGTGAGATTTCGCATACTTGGTGGGTGCGGAGGCTGCTCTGGATGGAGCTTCCCTATTGGGGGTATACAGCGACCGCAGGCTCTGAGTGTTCTGGGACGAAGTAGATGTTCGTTTGGCATTGAATTATCGAGATTGGCCTTTTTTCGGGTTAACTCTCCCTCTCCTTCTCCACCGTTCAACAGATTTCGGCGTCTTCGAACGTGGTGAGTCTGCTGCGCCTGCTACTAGTGCTCTTGAATTGCCGGTGGTTCGCAACCTCCATCAATTCAAATACCGGGGGGGTGGTTCGAAGTTAAAGATGCGATGAAATCGAAGGACTATCTCTCGGTGCAGCAGACAGGGCGTAGCTTGCGTCATGACATCGTCGCTTCCCACGACGCGGCCATCGGAGGCGTCTCGCCTGCGATGCCCCCGCAAATCCTCCCCTGAAACAAATCCTCGTAGTACTACCGCGAACTCGCGGCGCACCCCCTCCGTCATCGCCAACATCCTCCGAAGGCCTACTGCGATGGCCTCCATCACATTACCGCGATCGACCCCGCCGTCCTCACCCCCCGAATCCATCAGCATCGCCGTCTCGCAAACCCCTGAAGGTGATCCTGCAGCTGCAGCTCTGCACGACGATCTCCCCACCCCGAAAGCATCCGACTATGCACCGGGTTCGAATCCCGTCACTACCCTCTCGCCGCAGGATGGAGAGTTCGCGGTAAACGAAGATTATTTTCCGCCGCCGCCGCCGACCGGAGTCTCGCTGAGGATCTTTGAAGGTGTGCCGTCAACATTTCTTTCGCTCCCGATTACGCATTCTGCAGCACCGACGACACCGGGATTGCAAGCGAAGGCTACGACCGCGATATCCTTGCCGGAGGGAGTCCACGCGCAGCAGCAGGATGCGGTGGGGACGAGCACTGGGAGTAGTATTACGGGGGCGCCGTCGTTCAGCGATACGACGAGTGTTAGGAGCTTGGTCCCGACGCTGAGCGCAGGGGATAACGACATCGAGAGTATGTTGGGGGAAATATTAGGAGAGCATGAAGGGCGGTTTTCGTCGCGGTTTCGGTGGCCGGGGGTGGAGGAGGTATTCGAGGAGTGGGATAGCGACGAGGAGGAGGATTCGTGGGATGAGGGGAGCGATGATGAGGACCTTACGGAGGGTATGGTTCGTGCTATTCTTCAGCGCCACCTTGCGGAGCTATGGAAGATTTTGTGCTGAATGTATGTGAAATAACAGAGGAACTTGTCGCGAAGTGGAAATCGAGGAGAAAACACTTCTTCATCTTGTCACAGGCCGGAAAGCCCATTTATAGCCGCTACGGTAGTGAATCTGTCATCTCGGGTTACATGGGCGTTATCCAGGCTATCATATCATTTTTCCAAGACGATGGCGATACACTGAAATGCTTCAGTACCGGCAAACACCGTTTCGCAGTCATGGCAGAGGGGCCATTATACCTGGTCGGTATATCTTCAATGGGGGAATCCGACTCTCAGGTCAGTTCTTCCTTCACAGACCATCACCCAACCTCTAACGTACCGCAGCTACGAGCACAACTCGACGCTCTCTACACACAGGTCCTCTCCACCCTTACCCTCTCGCAACTCAACAAGATCTTCGCAACCCGCGAAAACTTTGATCTCCGCCGGCTCCTCGGGGGAACCGAAGTCTTCCTAGACGGGCTCTCAGACGCCATGGCTCGCGGTTCCCCACAAGTCCTCCTTTCCGCCCTTGAATGCGTAAAGCTCCGAAAATCACACCGCGAAAAGATAAACTCGATTCTTCTAAAAGCGCGGACGCCGTCACTGCTCTACGGATTGATAATAGCCGATGGAAGGTTAGTTTCCGTGATCAGGCCAAAACGTCATAGCCTTCATCCGCCAGATTTACAATTACTGTTCTCGATGCTGTTTAACGCCAGCACGTTTCGAGATGGCGGAGAACATTGGACCCCGATTTGCTTGCCCAAATTTAATAGTAAGGGTTTTTTGTATGCGTATATTTGGTTTTTTCGGAAAGAGGTAGCGGTAGTGTTGATTTCGGTGGATAAGGATGCGTTTTTTGAGATGAAAGATGTTGGAGAAGGAGTTGTTGAGGTTTGTTTCTACTCTTTCTTTTTATGCAAAACAAAGCCAAAACGGATTCCGGTATAAGTGGTCCGATGAAAACAGGGCTGACGATGAAGGGAAAATAGCAACTTGAAAAATCCGGCGGGATAAAAATCGTCGAAGACGCCATTAGCAAAGGCCGGTACACCACCACTGATATCCAGCCTGGCGCAGTAGTTCGGCATTTCCTCTACAAGTCCCGGGCGAACGTTCAATTCACCATGCCGTCCTTCGAGCCACATTTCTACTCCGCTTTATCCCTGCGAAGGTTCCTCCCCTTCCCGTCCTCCATCCTTTTTATCTAAAACTAACAAAATAGACTTATGACCCTCTATTCTCGACTTCACGCAGCTGTTCACACAAAAAACGCACACCTGAAAGTCAATCAAGTTGTCCGTACCTCTTCCGTAAGCCTCAGCTGGGTCACACCAACATTCGAATTATACATGGTTGCCGGAGCAGGTGCAAATCGGAATGCGCTGGCGAAGGGGGCGAGCGCGATTGTAAATTGGGTTAAGAGGGAGGAGGAAAGATTGTTTGTTATTGGCGGGGCGGTAAGTTTACCTGGAGGTTTATCCGGCGCCTCAGACCGGACGAAAGCTAATGAAGTGGCAGACTTTTTAGGATATAGGGCCGAAATGTATTCAGTGGAGAGTGGAGGCGTTGTATATTGCCGGCAAAACTCGGTGGATGGAAGGAAAAGAGAAGTTTGGGATGGTAAATTGGTTCATGGATTTGGGATTCGGGGGATTGGCGTAATAGTTAATAGGTTTTGTGTATGTGAGGAGGGTTGTGTAACAATAGCTTTCATAGAGGGGTTTTTTTTTTTATCATTTTCTTTTCTTTTCTTTTTTTCCTTCCTTGTTCGTGTCGCGGTTGCGGTTGTGTGCTTTAATGGACTTTTTCTTTTTCTTTTTCTTTTTCTTTTTTCTTTTGTATAGTAATTTAGTAATATGTTGGAGTGTTGTATTGATATTGATATTTGTATTGAGAGTTATATGGAATTTTAGAGGGGCATTACAATGATTCGTATAGCCTTTGCTTACTGAAGGTATACAGTGATGGTGAGAAGAATACAACGATGAGATGAAAAGGATTTCGACAAGATAGGAGTTTTTTTTGGGTCGGTATCCTTGATCTGTTTCCACTCGGGTATATACCTGGCCACTTGCTAACAAATAAAGGACGTATATAAGATGTAAGTAACTGAGTGACAGCTGATGTTTCTTCACACTGTCACTTCGTATATGGTTTTGCAATTTCTCTGGGTAACTATTTTTTTCGGAGCTAGCGGCGGGATATATGTGATGATCGTCTCTTCCACTATGTGAGGACGCGGATCACTTCTTGCAAAGTTATGGTCACACCTACCCGACAATTTCCCCAGACGGAGCCTCTCCCCTCTTAAAAAAAGAAAGAAAGAAAAAAATAGATATTCGAATTATATGCTTAAAATCACAATATATTACTCGATTCTGTGGCTTGGAAGTCCTATAGAAGTGTTGCGTAAGGCTTGTTTATTGAATTAATGCCGCAAATAAACATTCAATTATCCTTAACACTCTACATTATGACGGTGGCGAATGATGGCGATGAGGGAAAACTCCTTGAAACACCGCCGCCAACCTGGACAAGAATCTGATTAAATACCAATTTGATAAAGAGTTAAACGTAACATCAAAATATACTACCAAAAACTAGTATTTAGATTTCTTCTGCAGAAAATTGTCAGTGCAAAGTAAGGAGGAAAAGAAAAAAGAAAAAGAGAAAATGAGGAAAAGAAAGCCTGCTTGACCCACTATATAATGGCCTTCTGCTCCTCTTTAATCAACTTCTGCTCTTCGTCGTGCTCACAAAGCCTACTCAAATATCCAGAAGCTGTCAGTGGAAACCTAAACCTTGCATTTGCCTCTCTCAATCCTTATCTAGGTCCCTTCCGCTCCTACTTTCCATCTGAAGCATCCTCCTTAACTCTGGCTGTTCCACCCTCCCAAAATTCCCCGCAAGTTCTCACAGCTACATAGCTTGAATTAGCTCTGCTTGAGCAGTTCTATTCGAATCCCAATAGTTCTCTATGGCATCTTGCAAGATAACGTCCGACGTATGTTTAATCTCCAGTGATTCTACCGCCAATAGCTCGGCAGCATAGCCCGGCGTCGAACCAGACTTTCTTGGTTCATGGCAGCGTCCACATACTCTTACTAGAGCTCCCGGCCAGCGCCTTGGACGCGAGATTACCAGTTGGATCTTGTAGCTTTTTGGAAGACGCGTTAGGTGTTGTCCTTGAGATTGAAGATGGTATGCGAGATTTTTATTGTTAATCCGATCTGAGAAACGGATGGGAGAGGTGGCCAAGGGAATGTTGCTTGTGGGAGAGTGGGGTTTGCTTGAGGCGAGAGGCTCTGCTCAGCGCTATTGTTACCTAGAAGGGGGCATCTGCTAGAGTGTTGTGGTGTCGGTAATCATGACTAGACATATTATATTAGCAAAATTTAAGATATTAATGTTAACTAACGCTTAACTTTGAAGGGGTGGAAAGGTACAATATACCAAACTCAGGTGGTAGGACGAGGATCTTCTGATTTATATTTTCCTCCCCTAAGGAAATACATCGCCTCGCTAGAAAGAAAGAAAAAAAAAAAAAAAAAAAATG
>JABYPW010002546.1:0-10993 GCA_016880775.1 Phymatotrichopsis omnivora | reverse complement strand
AATAAAAAAAAAAAAAAAAAAAAAAAAATATCACTCGCTGTTTGTCCACGTACTCTAGAAAAAAAAAAGTCGCTGTGCATGCATATTTCATTTCTTGTTTCACAACCCGAAACAATGCACCGGAATAGATAGATTACTTCTGTCAGGCAAAAAAAAAAAAAAGAACCTGAAAATCGATCCCGTCAGGCAAGGGCTAAAACTGAATCAGATTATTTGCTTGACCACCAAACAAATAATGTGATTCTGTTTTGACCCTTGTCTGACGGGATCGGTTTTCAGGATCTTTTTACCGGAAACACGTACTAGTACATTTTATATGCCCGTAATCCCGCAAGTGTTGAATTTGATTACAAGTGCTTTTCCCTGCAGCAGATCTCATTGTGCCACTTCACCCATGTGAACATTGGAACAAGCCAATATTCACGCGTCTTATCGCAGGACCCTCAAAACTTTTTGTCTTGGGGTCAGCTGTGGTTTTACCCGCCGCTCCGGAAAAAAAAAAAAAAAAATTGGTGCATGTTCGTGCGCGATGTTATGGAGAGGTGGCGAGACCCGACGGAACATGTATGGTGCCGGAACTCTTAAACCCATTCCAAATGGCTGACTAATATGTATTTTACCAATTACTATACCTAATGTGGAAATAAATGTAAAAAATATTGGCAAAAACTATACCTAATTTTGATAACACTAAGCCTATTAAAAGTGGCTGCCATCTCCTCTCCTCCATACAAATCTCAATGATACGTCTAGCCCTCAAAACTAGATATTTTCAAAATCCGCTTCCGTAAAACCGTTCCTTACCTCATAGAGAATAACTTTACAGAATGAATTTTTTAATTTGATGTGTTGTTGGTGGTGGGCATCCTTCGCGACGGGCAGTACTTTTGGTGTTTGGTGAGTGCAGGTTTAAGGCATTCAGCACCGTACGTTCCTCCACACTCCGCACGACGCAGATTCCACGAAGAAATCACAATATGAGACAGGACAGGCAAAGGAATGGTATGGCACCCGGAACCCACTATTCCGGAACTCACGTATGATGTCGGACACACTATAATCACGGGGGTCGGTAATAGGTGCCCGGCACCATACCAGATTTCTTGCTGTCCTAAATGTATTTTGCTGGCATCGTAAATTTTCCGCACAAACTCACCGCTATACCAGATTTTAGGCACATACCCGATTCGGATGGATTTGACTGCCGCAAAGCCCTTTTCAACTGACAAATAAATTCGGTACGCCGGATGAGCAATATGCTATATATAAATTGTATGTAAATCCCAATATGCTTAACCCAGGAGTATCTGAGCTTCCCTAAGATATGCTTAACCCAGGAAATAGTCATTTATCACTAGACAACCCTCCGAACACTCTTTGCTCGCTGTCCAGGTAAACACTGGGGATTGTTCTGCCCATTTCGTAGGAAGTTATGAACGCCCCAGATACTCTGGACGAATTTGCATGTAAATATGGGCCAATCACCTTGATAGCTACACCACATGTTTTTAATAGAAAATGAGGACTGACTTAAATTTAACGATATTTCTTTTCTCTCTTTTTTTTTTTTTTTTTTTAATTCACTGTCGCGCATTTTCTCACACGGACATGGCGCCCATGTAAACAAGGAAATTCTCCGCTCGACCCCCCCCGCCTTTTCAGTTCTCGCCTCCTACAGTCTTGGATCCCAGTCCTTGTCGTCTGCCAGACATATCCACAACTCTTGTAAAAACTCTCTTCATCATTCCAAACTTAGCGACACCTCTAATTGTGCACTCTTTTTGATATTACGGCCCTCAATCTTGTCCTTTCTTCCTTTTTTTTTGCAAATTGATATAAACCGGACCTGGCCAACACTGCATGCTAGCATGGCATCGCTATCAATAAATTCGTTTACTCTCTTCTTGCCTCTTCGGTGCTTACACACATAAGTAAATATGGCAAATAGGCTTCGCAAGAACTAGCGATGTCTTCTTGCTCTCCCTCATTCGCATGCTTTTACACAATTCTTATCACTACTATACTCACATATTTGACATATATGTTTGTGGTGTCTCAGATGACCTGCTACCCCGGGCAAAAATGGTCTGGACTTTAGCGCCTGGCACACAGGCAAATCCCACTACTCGGGCACCCACCAATGAACAACTCACTGATTTGAATAAAGTGACACCCACCCAAACAGCATTTTACGAAAAAATTACCCCACAATCCGTTGATTTGAATATCACCCATCCCCGAATTTATCGAGTTGGGTGGTTGACGACAGCAAGTTGCAGATGAAAATCCCGAAACTTTTCCGATCGTTAAGCTGAACATGCAGGCGTTTGCAGCTATCAAGATTGACGAGCGGTGTTCGTGGGGATTCGCCAGTGCAAGATTGGCTAATTTTTCCGGAAAAAGCAAAAAAAAAAAAAAAAAAAAAAAAAAAAAAAAAAAGAAAAAAAGAAAAAAAGGAAAAAAGGAAAAAAAAAAAAAAAAAACAGGACACCTCTAATTGTGTAGGGCAATGTATGAGCCTTTTTGCGATACCAGTTCATGAGATTTTACATGATACATTGTCATAATGCTTTTAGTTATCGGGCGATCAGACTTCAATCGATGATTTACGTAGCAAACAGAAGAGAGTCGAATTTCACAGCTTCACAGCTCCGTATTTCCCGCTACCTTCAGCAATAGGTATCCTCAGAACTCTTCTTGAATTCGTTTCTTAGGCGACAGCCTTAAAGTTCTTGAATCTTAGAGAATAGCTTCCGAATAGAGTGTGTTCTAGGGTTTGCCAACGGGTTCTCTTAGAGTGGATTAGCGCTGGTTGACGGTTTTTTCGGGGTCGGCTAGGCCTAGCCTCATTATATCAAAGGCGTCTTTTGAAATATCACTAGATACGATGTTTCAATTGTTACGACGTTTCAATTGTTACGACGTTTCAATTGTTACGACGTTTCAATTTTTGAGATATTTCTTTTCCTCCGCCTTTTTGCCTGCAATTGGCTAGCTTAAGATTCCGAAAACACAATCCGAAAAGAGGAAGGTAAAAGGAGAGAGATGTATTCTTGTGGGGGAGTACGCACCACCCTTGATACCCTATATCCCTATGAACTTGGAATTGGCTCACGTGAGAGTTTTTGATGACTGCTCCTCTGAAGTTGTTTTCCCCCCACTTCCCCCTCCTCCCAACGTCCAAACCCGTATCTACCATAGACCAATGTCATGTAGCACTTGAGAGAATACAACAACAGCAGCAACGGCAACGTATCAGCGATGGGAAACCCCTACGGGTATTTTGGTCTGGTTCATAGTGATTAGTCTGGTTGAAAACAATTTGGCCATTGGTTGCCATGGTAACATGCATATACTGTTATGGCTATGATAGCCTTTCCATCCCCTCTACAACGAAATTGCACTTATTCGGTGTATCGTGCAATTTGAGGTTTTTAAGAGAGTGTACGTAAAGAAACTAGATATGTGACAGACCTGTCGGTAGAAGAGACAGTGTGGATGCCGTTTCGGAATAAGAGAAACCAAAGTATTAAGAACGCCGTTGGTCGGAGGTGTAAGTATACGCATTTCTATCCAATGCAGATGATATCAATTTGACGAGTATCTTCGAGTTCCATTGACTTAATTTACGTGCAGGCGATTCTAATGCTTTGTCGGTTTTGGTTAGAGAATCGATGGTAGAATACTTGCCTACTCATCCTAGCAGCCTGTCGAACCATGGTATGTATCTGCCTCGTAGGACGAAAATGAAAATGAGCCGACAGATGCGCGTATGTGGTTGCGCAGCTGCACTAAACCTTGATGTTGGCCAGATACAGCTGAGCTTGCGCACACTCAAGTCATGGCGAAGCAACGATACTCGTGCAACCGGCGATCGTGATCACCCGCTATTCTTGACATTACACTTAATTGAACAATTTCAGGTTCTTGAAGGTCCCGGTTCAGCGAAGGCTTCTATATGACCTTGCTATACATGTACTAGTACCCTAACTTAGGAGCTCCTTTGCCCAGCCGCGGATAAGCGAGAGTAGAGTACATTCAGCGCCACAGATGAGGGGAAAAAAGGTGGCGGTAGCTGCGTTGGACCATTGGTGCATCTGCACGGGAAATCTAATCCAGAGCCGATGCGGAGATGCATAGTGCGCGATTTATTCGTCCCGAGATATACCCTCCGACGACAACGAAAAACCGCATCGGGATCTGCCTTTGCAGCATCTAACAGCACGTCCACACAACTTTTATTCTTTAATCGACGAAAACACAACGTTTAGATGAAGAGGCAAGCGCGGCTATGAATCAGCGGGCACAATGGCAGAATTCGATCTCCAATGCATACTGCGCGCTGACGGTGGTCCAATAATTCACGATTGTCGAACCCGAGCGGGTCTCAGAGAAGTCGGTTGCAAAGCCTGCCGCCGCCGTCAGCTCATGAGGCCATACCAAACGGTTTGCCTGCGCACGATGAAACTGGACATATACCACTTACCATGAAACAATTGGGAAAGGGAGGCACAGCCTATGATTACTTTGACCGTGAATTTCAAATCCGGCCCAAGGAAAGAGAAATTCAGTCCCGCGGTAAGATTTTCCTCGGCGTCGTTGCACAGACTGGCAGACCGAAGTATATGGCAGCTCCTAGGTTCCGGACCAGATTCTGCCTTGATGCACTGACCCAATTTTGATATATAGGTTGATCTAAACAGCTACAAAGCTACATAGACCCTGATACTTGAAGATCAAACTCCCTTGTGCAGCGCTTAACTTCGGATATTCAAGGGAGAGCAGGTACATTAAATAAGAGATAAAAAGAATCGCCAGGCCATGCGTGGAAAAAGTACCTAGCAACAAGAAGCCTCGTATGGCACGAACTATGCGACGATGCAGTTAGTCAACAACACATTAACGGCCCTCGGAGTATCTGAAGATCTAATTAAAAGAAAAAGAAAAAGGAAAAGGAAAAAGGAAAAAGGAAAAGGAAAAAGGAAAAGGAAAAGGAAAAAGGAAAAGGTAAAAGGAAAAGGAAAAAGAAAAAGGAAAAGGTAAAAGGAAAAGGAAAAAGGAAAAGGAAAAAGGAAAAAGGAAAAAGAAAAAGAAAAAGAAAAAGAAAAAGAAAAAGAAAGAAGGAACAAATGAATGAAAAAGAAAGAAGAGATAAGAATGAACGAAAGCGAAGATAAAGAATCGAGATAGGAAAAGAAAAAAAAAAAAGATAAGTGCCCCTCTCGGAATCACCCCGACAAAACCACCAACTCGTACACGAATGTACTAGTACAATTTAATGTAATCTACCTGTACATGTATTCCTGTACGTATATGTGCTCTATCCCATGAACCGGCATGATTTCTGTCAAAAAGCTTGGCTGCTCAATACAGAATGGTAATTACTGTATATTGCATAGATCTTCGTTTAGCGGCGCAATTCCTGCGATTTCATAGGTTGCCATAATTCCTATCAGCGGTTCATTGGATTGCGCTAGGTTATATAACCGTACCGAGAATCGCCAAAAAAAGGTCGCCAATAGGGTTTTCGTTATGATTATTTAGGCTTAACTGCATAAAAAATCAACGAAACACGCAGCCTCGCACTTATGCTCCGGAGACGAGACCCTCGTTGCTCGCAGAAGACCGAGCAGTACGGTAAGGCAAGAGAGGAAGCGCGTAAACACGGGTTAGCTTCAGGACCGGGTCTGCGCTACACGCGGATATGAAACACAAATTGATTATAGTGACTAAGCGGGGGATATTCGCGTTGCTTTATGCATGCATATATGTACTGTGGGGTGGAAGTTATGTTACATTCGCACGATGGCATAGATATGTTTGTTTCCAATGAATGCTCCGCATTTCCTTCCCACCAGCAAGTTCACTCACTGCAACTACTGCAGCAAGCATTCGAATAAGGAATCCAACATTCTTGCAGGGTGTGAAAACAGCGATAATTTGCACTGCGGTCTGTAATAACCACTCCGATTTGTCTACTGCAAAGATACATAGCAGCAGCAATTCGAAGTGAGTACCTTTCTCAAGAATCCTTAAATAAATGCCACAATTACCCACTTAAACCCCTTCAAATTTCCCTTTTCTCAGAAAGTATCCGGTTAAACGCTGCTTAAGAGACCTCAATTCAAAAAAGACCACCGAACGCTTAACCTCACCATGTCTGAGGCCTACACCTTCATCAAGGCTGAGGAATTCTACGGCTCTCTCTACCGCGGCGAATTCAACCGTCCAGGCAAGGTTACCTACAACGCGGCTGACAATGTCTTCGATCCTAAAAATCCGATCTTGAAAACTGGTGTTGCCTTCCGCCTGGAAGACCAAACTTTACTCTTGTTGCAGTTTGTTCGTCCAAAAGTTTGGAGGATTAGATTTGATTCGGAATTTAATAATACAGGAGAGTATAAAGATTACAATTCGTAAGTACTGCGTAATTTCATTCAGCTTACAGCCCCCTAACATTTTGGAATAGGCGTACTATCATTGATCCTACTCTATCTCTGCTTAAAGAACGTCTGGACCGTGTGGAAAAAGTATTCTGGAAGACCCGTTTCATCGAGAAACCAGGGAATGATGATTTCTATGTCTTTGAAGTATGTTTTTTTTTTTTTTTTTTTTTTTTTTTTTTTTTTTGTCATCTACTACATATGTATTTCTGTAATTGGCTATACAATTCGAAGATTGCTGACTAACCGAAATTCAAAATAAAGTCTATTGTATACAACAGTGCGGAAGACCTCAAAGCTGACAGAAATGGAAGAGTTGAGACCGAACTATACATTTGGAAGAATCCTTTCAAGATCCAGGTTAGTTCAAACTTATGTTTTTTGTCGAAGTATAGTCTTAGCTGAAAAATTTGGTTAGGCTATCAGGTCACTCAAGAGCATTGGAGTGATGGATCCTCCTCCTCGTGATCCAAAAGTATCCATAGAACAGCCCCTCATTAGGAAGGTTGTTTGGCAAACTGAAGACTATGCATTGGCCTGGAGAGCAGACGGTACGGCTCATGCTACTGTGTTGGCTGTCAATAAACCAGGCTCCGCACGTTACCTTGGTACGTTCTCATTCTCAGTTTCGTACCTTAGCCATTGTATTCGCTTCAAAATCTGGAGCATGTGCTGAACACTGCTGGGAATAGGATTTGGAGAGCAAGGAGGACAGGCCCTCTTGAAGGAGAACACACTCATGAACTATTTCAGTAAGCCCACAACATCCCTGTACCCTCCGCCGTCAACTTCAGATCAATGCTAGGAACGCTAAATTCCCAAATTCCATTTCAGACTTCGATAACATGATGTACAGCGGTGTTTACAACGAGGGCCCTACGGATGAACGTGAACCTCTGTAAGAGCTTTTCATCTTGTTCGGACTTTGTCCTGGGTTCTAGTAAGAATTAACGGGTATACTTGTAACCTAGCTATCATTCCGATCCATTCTGGCTGGAAGTCAATGGCCTTCCAGACTTCAATAGTCAGGTCGCAACATTTGTCGACAACTATTCGCAAATTTGCGTCGATTTCAGTGAACACAACAGCGGAACCATCAAGGTCGGAACACGTTTCGGATCGTTGCAATACTACGTCATGGCCGGCGACGACGTTCGCGATATTATCAGGTGAGTTATGAATAGGTTCCAAAGGCATATGAGGTAGCAGCCAATTAAACCGTGTCTATAAAGGTCGTACACTTCGCTTGTCGGGCGTTCGATGCTTAAGCCTAGATTTGTCCTAGGACACCATCAGGGTTGTAAGTTTAGCGTAACCCTAACCCCGTGATAAGTTTGGAGCACGAGTTGATCAACTAATTTGTGACGCTACCAGGTTATGGTTATCAAACAAGAGAGGATGTGCTTTCCCATGCAAAGGATTACCGTGATTGTGATATACCTCTCGATGGCATTCATATTGACGTCGACCTACAGGTTCGCTTATTTGACCCCCTTGATTTTTTTCGTCCACACGTGCATTAATACTTCTGTTCAACGTTTTTTTTTTTTTTTTTTTTTTTTTTTTTTTTTTTTTTTTACTAGTTTCGCTGACTTAAATTACCGCATTCGTTAGGAGAGTTACCGTACTTTCACTATTGATAAGGTGAAGTTTCCGGATGCCGAAGGAATGTTCAGTGAGCTTCGTAATATGGGAATGAAGTGCAGCACGAACATAACGCCTGTCATAAATTGTACCCCGAGCGACACTTACACTACACTTAACGAAGGCCTCGAGAAGAAGTAATTCCTCCGCCCCCACTCTAACCTGATAAATTCCGTTGCTGACAATCTTCTTTTCGTGTTTATGCAGTTATTTCGTTATCGATAAGCGCTATACCGGAGATAATATAAGTATCGCGGCCCAGGACGTTAAATATATGTGTTACGAGGGAGGATACCGGGAAACCGTCGATCCTAGGTTTCAAAAACCGGGATTTGCAGTTGCAATGAATGAAACAAATTAGTAATTATTAACCACCCACTCCTTATTATCATTCGTGTCTGAGACTGTGACCTTACCTAAATAGCGACTTTACGCAGCTTTACAATAGCGGGAAGCCGTATCGCGGTGGCGTAAGTTACGGCGCAGCACTTGGCGCGGTATATTCCCTTTCTGAATTTTAACTTTTCAAAATCGAACCCAGTTAACACTTTGTAGCCTGGACATTATCCGAATCTTAACAGTCTTGAGGTCCGCAAATGGTGGGGTAAACAATATCAATATCTTTTCGAGCAGGGACTTGAATTTGTTTGGCAAGACATGACCACTCCGGCCGTTGCGAAAGAATATGGTGACATGAAAGGGTATAAATTTTCTACCTGTTCCGTTTGTATGGGGTTGTCACTAATGAAGCTGATTTACACTTGTTTTATTGTCCATCTTTAGATTTCCCTTCCGCTTGATGCTCACCTCGGATGCCTGGTCCGGAAACCCAGATGATGCACCAGAAAGGCCGGCAATCGAGATCTGGTCGCTTTACAGCTATAACTTACACAAGGCAACGTATAAGGGACTAAACAACCTGGCGAGCCGGAAGGGTAAGCGTAATTTTATCATTGGTCGCGGGAGCTTTGCCGGGATGCATCGATGGGCTGGGCTCTGGACAGGCGACAACGGCTCAACTTGGGATTTCCTCCGTATTTCTGTCTCACAAGTTTGTGACCAAAATCTTCCTTGGAATATCTGCTTGAATTTGAATCTTACGAAGTGTAACTCCAGGTTCTTGCTCTTGGTATTTCAGGTGCAGTGATAGCAGGCGCGGACGTGGGAGGCTTCATGCCCAACGGAGGTGAACGGTATGCAGACCCGGAATTGTTGATCCGTTGGTATTGCGCATACTCCCTACTTCCCTGGTTCCGGTGAGTAGAAAAAAAAATCTTTTCCGTATTCATTTCTTTGTCACTAATTGTAATACTAGTAATCATTACCACGGCAAGCTATCGGAGGGTATGAAGTGGTTCCAGGTTTGTCTATTGCCCCACTTCAGGAAGTTTCATAGCTAATTAGGATGGCAATTTGCAGGAGCCATATGTTTATACCAAGCATTTTTGGCAACACAAAGACGAACTCTGGAATCTGAAGGATCTTTATCTTTCGGTGGAAGTTATCTGCCGTTATTACGTTAAACTCCGCTACAGCTTGCTTCAGCTCTTATATGATGCTATGTTTGAAAATCAAGCCAATGGCTTGCCAATCGCAAGGGCACTGGTGAGGTTCCCCTATAATATTTTCAGTGTAGCAATGATTTAACCAATGCTCTTAGATTATCACCGATCCCACGGACACATCGTTGTTCATAGAGGTAGGTACATGTACTTCTTCGCCCCCTGAATTATTAACTAATAATTTAAATTAGAACGCTTGGGCGCTCGATAACGAATACATCGTTCGCCAAGACCTTCTCGTCGCCCCGATAGTAAACCGCCAAGTCGATACTGGGGGGCATCGTCGTATTTACCTCCCGCAACCAGATTACTGGTATGCCTTTAATCTTCGCATTGATGGCACGTATGGCGTGGCTTTATCGGAGGCGATTGAGGGAGGATCTAAATTCGACTATGGTGCCGAGATCAATACCATCACTGAGCATATACCCTACATTACGCCTATGTTTGTGCGTGCAGGTAGGCCACTTGTTTCCCCATGACACGCTCGCTGCTGATATAAAATTTTTGGATAGGTGGTATCATTCCGCAAAGTGGTGTCACAAATTATGTTCAGGACCCTACCAGGGACAGCGACATCAAGGCAAACCCAATCACCATAAATGTGTATCCAGGAAAGAGCAACGTAAATTCTCCGTGTCAAACCTTTTGAAGTGGAACGTTACACATAACTTATGTGACATTTTTACCATAAAATAGACGTACCAGATGTATTTGGACGATGGCGTCAGTCGCGAAAGCGCACCAAGCACTTCTACGACCGACGATATAACTGGCGGACCCAGCGGCGGAAACAAAAATTGTTATTTGGACTTGGACCTGGAGGCCCGCAATGTTTACCGAGAGATTACGATCACCCAGGTAACCAATTTCAAACCTAGATGGGAGACTAATTCACTGTGTCTACGTTGACTGACCAATCTCCGTAGGACTGGAAACCAAGCAAAACCGACGAATATGCTGGGGTGCGTACGCTCTCGGTGAAGACGACGCATAACGGTTACCCGCTCGCTAATGTCAAACGTGACATTGGAGAAAAATTCACAATCATTTTTTGGCATGATTACAATATCAATATTGATAAATGCAAGGTTAAGGTCGCGGGCGCAACTGAGGAATGGGAAAACCTTGCAGATATCAAGGCCACGAAAGTAACGATCCCGGTTGAAGCATTGGACGTTTCTATCACCGTCGATTATGGGCTTGACAGATAGACATTCACTTCACGTTTGGCAGGGAAGGGGGAGGAGGAAAAAAAAAATGTTGGATTGGAGATGAGAGTCTGGGTATATATAACGGTGTGGAAGAAATTGTCTGGCCTTGTGTATTTAGGTGTCTAGAGAC
>JABYPW010002545.1:0-10995 GCA_016880775.1 Phymatotrichopsis omnivora | reverse complement strand
ACACCACGCTCAGCATGGTAAGTGGGTAAAAGTTCTTTAATTCTTCTGATTCAAAAATCCTTCCGATCCGAAACATGCACGTCGAGAGGACTCCAGACCCGAAACCCGCTGTCCTCCTCCGTCCGGGGTTAATTCCTTCCAAAGTTATTTTTTCCACAGATATATAACTAGGCGGTGCTTTTTTTCGTCGAAAATCCTTGTAAAAAATTTTTTAAAGAATCGCTTAAATCGTGCCCGGGGTGTCAAGTTGCGCTTACAACATCATGTCGAATCTGCGCTCGATGGGCAAGATCTGGTTGCATATGGTACAGCCGATGGTCAACATCCGGAACAGGCCAAAGTATCCGGCGTGGTAATCATCGATGTGAACGAGACGCCCGCGGTCCCTCATTGATACGCAATACTTGCCCGGGGCCGCGTGGATAGTGGAGCCTATCATATGTATGCATTCCGAGTATATCGTCATCAACAAGCAACGAGGCTTGAGGTGTATATTACAAGCCCCGTAATTGCTGGAGTCTGGTAATGGAGACGATTTGCTTTCTTAGATTTCAGGGGAAGGAGATTGTGTTTGGCGATTGCTTTTGGGAGAGCACAACGACTGCAAATGTTACTTCCGTTGAAGAAAGTGAAGACATATATTAAGAAAAAGAAGTGGACAAGGGATCCAGGAGATAGTGAAACGAGATGAGCTGGATTCGAAGCCAGTGTTTGCGGACGAACGTGGCGATGGTGAAAAAAATTACGAATATCGGCGAGTTCTCCATTTGACCGCCTGGGCACAAGTAGGGCATACATAATCGCCTGTCTGATGCGAATGTTTGCATAAGCCTAATTTGGATGATAAAGCCATAGATAACTATGTTTCGCGTTCTCCTTCTTTCTCGTACTCCCAGTAGCATCTGCATTTTTTTTTTTTTTTTTTTTTTTTTTTAGAGATCCAAATAAGGCGTGTCGGTCCTTGATATTAGTTTCTGTGAAATCTCTCGTCACCTTCTCCAAGTCCCCTCGTCAATCCAGTTGCCTGCTCTCCTCAAAAATCTGTCGTCCAAATTGCAAAGCTCATCCAATATGCATAAGCTTTTCCTATGCCCTAAATCCCCCTGCGCCATCCGAACATAAAAAAACCGACCCAATCCAAAGTGAGGTAAATTATGCATATTGCAGGACCGACCTCTCCCGTCAAAGTGATGGATATTACCCCACATCTGGTGCATATTATGGAGGGGATTTAAACCTGTCATCTCAATAGGAAGGACCTTCGAAAATCCAATATCACTCCAACGAGCAGCAACTACGCACCACCCAAGCGCTGGAATTGAGAGGTTCAGGTTTCGAATACAATATCCCCGTCAAGGAACACTGCCTTAGATGCTCCGATTTATGGTGCCATCAAGCTCACATTATGCCTCAAAGTTAGTATATCAATTTGGATAACAGGGGGGCTGAGTTCGGAGAAAATCGGAGGAGGAACGCATAATTTCAACTCCTTGAAATTCATGCGAAGCTTCAGTTGAACAAAGCCGTTATGTATTTTATATGCCTCACGATCTATAATATGAAATCGGCGTCACCAAATTCACTTTTTGCTTGCGTATTCTCTGCACATGCAAGGCCCTGTGACCATGAAGACCTTTTGAAGATTGCTCATGGCATTGAGTTTCGGCTTTCAAACATGAGCGTGATTCCGGATATTTGAATTGTTTCAAGCGACTCCAGCCAAATAACCCTGATTAAGAAGGAGGGAAAGACGAATGAACACCCAAGAGGCGAGAGTCCGCGAGTGATGAATCATGAAGCGCTTGTCTCACGAAAACATCCAGACGCCCCCACACCCCACACCCCACACACCCCACACCCCGACAATCAAAACTACTCCGCGGCACAACCGCCAGGGAAACCCTGCGCCCAAACCCCGAGAATGCCTGGGGATCCGAATTCAGTACCGAACAACAACAATAGCCGGACAGAATAACCTCGGGAATAGTTATAGCTTTTTTTTTTTTTTTTTCCGTCTCCCGTACTCTACATAGTACCTTGACCCGCTTTATTTCCCCCAGAATCTTTTGCATGTCAGAAGGTTGGATATTATGATTATTTTCCCCGATCGAAAAGTTTCTGAGGGATGATACGGAGATGCACATGTATATGTACATTGTACACTTTACCATTCAGACGTTACAGCCTTCGAATTGGCACCCACGTCCCGACCCTAACCGAATCATCAAAAAAGTCTAGAATTTTCCGGCAAGCCCAAAACAATTGGTATTTTGAAGGGTAAGGAAAAGAAAAGCAAAAACGGAACGCAATTAAATCATGTGACACAAACGACGCGCTGAAAATTGAATAGCGTTTTCCCAAATGCAATTCACGGGCGGAAGGCTAAGAATTTAATTCCTGTTATGAGCAGCTCGAAAGCCGAAGCCCCAGACTTGGCAGTGACCACCGGGATGCCGGAACCGCATCGACGAAGCCTAGACATATATATAAACTACCGGCTAACGAATTCGAAACGTATAGTGGACATTTTAATTCTCCAATACAGGAAGACCAAAGTTGTGGTCCCTGGAGGAAGGGAAAAGAACCTTACATGTAAAGAAATTGTCCAAGAAAACAAACACCATACGCAACCTCTAGTGCTTCGAATTAGCTCACGGCGTGTCACTCGGTTCGCGTACTGGAATAAGTTCCATCGTCAGTATTGAGGAGCCGGCGGGTTGTCCGGTATTTAAAACCCGATTCGTGACTGCTGGTGATAATTATGACGACGGTATTGTTTAATTCGATGACACAATTCGTTTTCAGGATCAAGAAAGTCCCTTTTCATAAATAGGCAAAACAAAATAAAGTCAGCCTTTGTGTGAAAAAAAAAAAAAAAAAAAAATACACAAAGGATCTGGTGGTCATACTGTAGACAATACCCAGTGAGGAATATGATGTAGCATTGGAAATATTTGAATGTATTCGGATATGTATGGCGGGCAACAATGTGGAAATTGGGCCGAAGAAATTTGCATAAATCGAGTGGTCAGTACTCCTCTGAGCGGATTTCGGAGCCGTTCAGTCTCTAGTCTATTCAATCGTTAGTCTGCGGACAACCTAAGCGATTACTCTCTATTACTCGTTACATTTGAAAAGCCATGGGGGAAGGTAACGCACCGGCTTGCGTGGGAAAAAAGAGCATCGCTCACATTTGGCCAGGTCTCTGCCAAACCTTTACCATTTCATATCCTCCGTATCTTCGCCTTTCGAGGGTAAGTCCCAAAATCGCGCATTTCCCGACACAACTAACGGGGGACAATTTCCAACTATCAACCGCCCACCCTACCGACAATTTGAAAGCGATATTCAGCAAATTCACCACATACTCTTCCTGCCACCGCGCAGCCCTCGAAATCCTCTGATTATCTCATGCCACCCAGAAGGAACAAGAGCCAACCTCATCCCAGAGCTTCCCTTCTGCCACTCACAATTGTCAAGCCTATTCAAGGAATCCAAGCACACGCGGGAAACCGCCGAGGCCACTTTTGTACTACCACCAGAAGTGACATTCTGACAAGTTCGAGGAGCATAGACCGATCTAGATCGATAAAGACGGGTACCTTTGGGCAGAGGAAGGGCGAACGTGACGTCGAGGAGGGGCATTGGTACGCCACTATGGCGTGGAAGGTATTGACAGGTTTTGTGAGCGGTTGTTGGAATGGAAAAGAATTCTGCATCGTTTGGTTAAGGCACTCATTGGAGATGGTGATGAAGCTGGGGGAGAAGGCGGGAAATCAGGTCAAGCATGTAGAAGAACAGGACACGGAAGATTAGGTCGGGAATACGGATGAGCAAGGCAAGAAGTCTGAGAATAAATCTGAGAATAAATATAAGCCATGCAGAACAGCTCAAAAGGAAGGAAGGATGTGAATATATAAATATAGATAATTCATTTTTTTACATTGAAATTCCATTTCCACGAGCCCCCGAAATACAATATTCAACCCGCCATCGTTCGTGTGAAACCTTTCAAAAGAAGAAAGCGTGGGATTGGGGATCTCCACTCACATATTCGAATCTGAATGGTAAAATTGAAATGCTAGAGCCCCGAAACATGCCCAAAGGCAATCTATATACGCACGAAACCAACAATTCCACTCTCAAACCGCACCGTGCGGTGTTTCACTCTCATTGAACCAACTGCTCACAAACCGAAATGAAGAGCCCAGCTACTAATAACCGTATAGCTTCCCTCCCTTTTTTTTTTCTTCTCCCGAATCTGAAGCCCGAAGTATCACTAGAGAAACTGAGAAGTTAGCAACATTCCTAACTTCCAGTTCGTAAAAGTCCAAGAACTCCCATACTTCATACGCCAGGCATTCAATACGTTGGATCCGAACACTATGGATTTTTCACCCTCTCTTGCCCACTTCTTTAGTCGAGATCGTCGAAAAAATCGTTAGGCAAAGCAAAAAAAGCATTAGACCATCACCCATCCACGTACGCATCTGTTTTTGCTGCTGGAACGTTCCTCCATCATCCGGTAACGGTTAAGCAACCCAACGGGCATTCTTTATCAATTCCCTCGCCGGACTTGAAAAGAAGTGGAAAACTCATTCCAGTATTCATCAATCACACCGCATCAAAGCGAGAACACACTCTCCATTCCCCCCAGCGATCGCTTCCGCACACCTCGAAACCGGCACATGCCGGAAAAAAAGTCTATTCTCCCTTCATTCACTTCCAATTGATCCGCTCTGCGCCCCACAAGAAAAATAAAGACAAAATGTAATTATCGTACCCAATTTGAAAAAAGGACCATCAATGCCTAACAAAAAAGTCACAAAAAAGCCCGATGATATCGCTCATAGCCATTATCAAACAACCGAAAGAGAAAAAAGGAAAGTAAGCAATACATGTACACCTCGCGACTCATCCTCGATCCTGCAGCCGCAACCCTAACCCGTCGCGAAACCTTCAAATCATCGTTCCCCTCTCAAACGAGTCCCTAATTTCGCCCGTATACTACACTAATTAGCATCCTTCTCGCAAAGCAATCCACATAGGGTAGAAGCAAAACATACCTTATTATAATATCTGGCCAGCTTCTGATTAAACTGTTTATTCTTATCGTTGATGTACGTGACATCCTCCTCATCCCTGCCCTTGCGTTTCCTCATCCTAGCATCCTCTGCTTTCTTCAATTCCCCCACAAGCCTATCCACTGCCTCTTTCTTCGGCTTATTCTCCACGAACCCAAGCGAGTCGGCATTGGCATAGAAGTGGCCATCCTCGTCCACAGCCACGATCTCGCCGTCTTCCGTCTCCATTAGGGTTCCAGACTGAAGCAACTTCGCTTTTTCCGCGGCGTAGGACTCAAGATCCGGTTTCAGTTCCCGGAGCGACTTCTTATAGATCTTGCGGGCCGTTTGTCGATAATCTAACTTCGTTAGCTCCCTCCCTTTCCCGTACTTCTGGGGCGATAAAACATACCCTGAAACGCCACATCTTCCACATGTTTCTTCTTCTTCTCTACCCTCTTATCCCAGCGCTCGCTCTCCTCCACGGTCCAGTCCCACGCGCGCTTCCTCTCAAAGTCATCGCCTTCCTCCTCAGCCTCCGCCTTCGCAAGCTTAAATTCCGCCTCTGCCTTCTTCCTTTCTATCCGGGCTGTTTCCGCCGGATCGATGGCTTGGCGCCGGCGCTCGGCGTAGACTTCTTTGCGGTTTGTTTCGAGCGATTTTTTCTACAACTGTCATCAGCTTCGATTCAATTCTGGGGAAGGAAGGGATGGCGAGAGGGAAGGGGGGAGGGGGGGTGATACAGCTCTGCGCTGGAGCTGCTTCCAGCGTTCGGCACGCTCGGCGGCTTTTTGTGAGGCGGACGATTGAGAGGAGGGTGTGGAATCCTTGGAAGATTCTGGGGATATTGCAGTTGCTTCGGGGGCGGAGGTGGCGACGATAGGGGAGTCGGTGGAGGCGGAGGGCGATTCGATGGCCGATACAGGGGGTTCTTTGCGTTTGGGCATGGTATGCAGAAATGCGGGAACGGAGTACTATGAGAAAGTTGATTTGGCGGTGATTTCAGTGAAGAGCTGATGTTGCATAAGGGTGAGTAGGCGGTATGGATGATGAGGTCGGAATAAGCTACGGCGTGTTCATGGGCACGCGGTTACGCTAGTGGTGACGCGCCAAACACTTCGCTTGGCAAACGAGGTGGACAAGCGGAACCGACGCAATCAGAAACAGCTACCGATTTAACGGCACACAAGTAGACGAAAGCAAAAAAAAAAAAAAAAAGAGGGGGGGTGGGTAAACGCTGCTTTAAGAGGTGAAGAGTGACAATTTTGTTTCCTCTCATCACGTGACTCAATTTCCCAAGCTCTTGTTGGTGCTCACATATGATGCATGTAAATAGGCCTTCGTGTAGTAATCCCCTCAAACTATCTCGGGATCTTAACACAGTTCCCCCAAATAAACCCCCAGTATGCCCGCCTCCCCACTGTCTGTCCTAATAGCCCTCTCCTTCAAGTTTCCAGATGCAAAAGAAAACATAAAAATTCCCAATAACGCCTTTAAATCTATACACACATCATCGCCATAACACCCCCTTCCCCCCTTTCCTTTTCCCCCCTCCTCTCCCCCTCCAAACTGCCAACCGGATGCAATCATTCCATCTCAGAGGGATCTTGATAGTCCACATCCGGATCATCCTTGATCCTCGGCTCCTGCACCTCCGACCATCCTAAGCAATCGTCGATATAACTTAGGATCGCATGGACACTATCTTCGTTCTGGCTCTCCAGCGGTAAAAACCGGACCATCGAAAAATCATCAATAAGATTAACGACGCCTTCCCACAAAATCTCCATTAGCAATCAATTCCATCGAAAGAGGGAGGTGCAGGGTGAAACGAACATTCATTCAACTTGTGAAACCTCGGGTTCGTCTCCCTATGCACATCCTCCAGTATCACACTCGGATCCGGATCAAAAAACCGCTTCAACTCCCTCTTACTCATCTGGTCCTTGATCAAATCCATTTTGCTCAGTACATTCAGATGTGGAATCTCAAGCATAATCATCGCGCTCATAGCACTCAGCGTTCCGGCAAAAAATTTGGACCGATCCACAACGAAGGTAGACTCGATGAGATACGTTGCGCAGAGTGAATAGTTCAGATGTATTTGGAGGTGCTTCGCTAGGTTTGGTAGAATCGGGACATGCGAGTAGAGCTCGATTTGCCCGGGACAGTCGATTATTGTTAGGGATTCTTCGTCGGTTTCGCCGAGGGCTGACTCTAGCCAGTCGAGGTTGTCCACGAGAAATCTATTTGCTATTTCATTAGTTTGTGAAGGGAGGGCAGGAGAGGGGGAAGGAAGGCGAACTCGAAACATGCCATGAGACCGCCATTGGGTCCGAGTCCCATCTCATCCATAACGTCTTCTAGGCTTATGAGATCTTTGATATCGACGTCGGGATCATAATCGAAGTCTTCAGCGGCGGGATCAAGGTTGACGTAGATACCTGTCCACGTCAGCATCTCCCCCTCCCCAAAGACCCACAGAACCAGGAGCAAAAATTACATGAACGTTTTGAATTCCGAAGATGCGAAATCAGCGCCGAGCAAAATGTCGACTGCGATTCATCAGCCTGCACTTCATGCCCGAAAATTCTTTCCCGGAGATTTTGAAGGCGAAAAAAAAGCTCACCTTCCCACATCCTGCAGGCCCTAGCACGAGGAGTCCGAATTTACTCATTTTGTCGTGAGCTCGTTCGCGGCGCTGGGTTACCGTGTCGTAAAGTGGGATAGGTGCTAGTGAAGCGAGAAATTGTGAGGTGGGTAGGTACAATAGCATTGTCATGGATGCGTGATGACGCTAGACATCTTGGCCACACGGGGGTTGCCGACGGCAGGTTGTGTCTACATCCTCAATGTTAAGAATCTGTGACTTGGCAATTCCGAGAAGATACGGACGGGCAATTACTCGGCTTATTTCTGTGGCTATTGAGATTGGTCGCTCTTAGAAGTCAGTGAATTTGCCTTATTTGTTTTGGATAATCAAGAGCCCGCCCGAATGTGCCGTTCGTTCGGTTTTTTTTTTGATTCATATGAGTTTAAGTTCCGAATCAATTCTCGCGCGTGGTGAAAAGTAGATGAAGGCAGCTCTTAGACTCGAACACACACCAGACAAAGAACTCTCACACGATCATTCCAATTGTTACAAGTGACGAGAAACCCGTGAAGATTGAGAACAGAACTTGATTGCTTAAAAGGGACAAACTTCGCAGGGCACACCCCGGATTTTTAAAGACCACAAAACGCAGATCCCTTGCCAATCTCCTCCGCCAAGCTCAGCCCAGCTAACTATCCGAACAGAACAAGAAAAGAAACCGACGGCTTGAAAATCTTTCCGCAGATCACAAGAACCGAACCAATCTCGGAAACACCAGTTTCAACAAGAAACAGAAACTTTAAAACAAAAACTTGAAATTTGTCAAAATGTTCCAAAACTATAGACGATGGAGCTGAGGTCACAATTTGGCAGCTGCGAGAAAAGAAAGAAAGGGAGAAAAGAAAAGAAAAATCATTTAACGAGCTTTTAGATGGATTTGAACCCATTCAAATGCCACCAACAGTTTTGTTTCTACTTTATTCTGCTCCGCCTACTTCCTCCCAACACTGGCATCCTCCTCTCCTGCCCTTTCCTTCCCTTGCTCTGCCCCAGCAGTGTCCCCCATTTCCCCTAGCAACCGCTTCCACACATACAGCCGTTCCAAGTACGTAGATACCTCCTCCAACTCTTCCCACGCTCCAACCGCATTCAAGCGTTCTTCTTCCACCAGATGCATTTCTTCCGCCGTTGAAACGAACCCATCTTTGTCGTTCCAGACGTTATATTTCTCAACGGCTTTGAGGTACCGTTGTTGGTGGAACTCGAAAACAGCTTGGGCATTGCCAATTTTCTTTTCAGTGGCGTTGATTTCGCCGAGAAGTTGCGGGCCCCACTTGTGGACATCGGCAGGTTGGGTCGAGGTGGGTGAGGTTGAGTGGTAGTGGATTTTGAGGCCTCGGTTAGGGGCGTAGGTAAAGGTGTGGAGGTCGGAGTGGGTGAAGGTCATTTTTTATGTCTAAGAGGTGACGTTCGTTTCGAGTGGTGAGATGGTTGTCTTCGGGCTGATGAAAAGACTCCAACGAAGTTGGTATGGCTTTGGGTTGTAAGCTTAAGATGGGTTGTGGCGGAGGCGGTGAACAAGTACCTATTCCACAGAGGATGGAGTTTGTGATGGAGGCGGCGAACAAGTAACTATTCCACAGAGGATGGGATAGGTTTTGTGGTGGAGGCAGTGAACAAGTGTTCGACAGAGGATGGGATAGGTTTCGCAGTGGAGGCAGTGGACAAGTATTCGACAAAGGATGGGATGGGTTTCGTGGTCAGGGACCTGGAAAAATGGGTGATGCGCTAATTAATTATGCAGCAGGAAAGTTTATGCTCATCTAATGCAATGTTTAAAACTAGCTTCAAAACACCGAGAACATATGTAGTTGCTATGTTTCGAACGTAAGTTTTACACAATGGACATTCGAAACTGAAAGAACGATTCATCTAAAATCGTTAATGACAATTTAATGCATTACATTCAATTTTACTTTTACGCTGAGTTACGAGTGATAGTTCGTGACCACCTCCATCATTTTCTCAGACTTAGGACCAAAACAGCTCCCACACCCCCTCAGAGAGCTACCAGCACCTATACTCATGCAATCCCATTTTTTCTAATCTTCCCTTTTGCATGATATACATGCCAGATGCTATAGCGAACGATTTGTCAAAATCTCGTTCACAGCGCCTGCATTGCAAATTCAATTTCAGCGTCGATTATATGATCTTCAGTAGGTAATCCACAGTGCTATCCACTGTTGGGAATTAAGATTAATGGCGGCTAATGATAGTGGCTGGAGAAGTAACGGTGAAATCATGTACCTGAAAGAGACTTTGTAATGTGACTGCGACAAAGTCGAACAAACGTAGATTTTGTGTACGAGGACAGATATGCGGAAACGAGAGGCATGTGTAAATTAAATGAAGCCAGAGAGTCCTGAAAACAAGTGATAAAGGAAGGGGGAACAAAAACGTTGGTAATACTTTCTGCTACTGAATCCTTCTCACGTGATCTGTCCTCATGCCGAATCTGTTCATCTATTCATTCGTTATCCTTAGCTTTGCCTATCTTGCCTTCAAATATCCACAGCACCTTTAATAGCGCTCTCAATTCGGTCACAGCACTATAAAGGGTGATAGCGCCATCAGGATTCCAAGACCCGTCCACGGCGCCGCGAATAACCGCCGATACTAAGCAGTTCTATTTTCTTTCGCATAACATATCTTGAGTTTTTTTTAAAAACAGCTAAATACCCTATCACGTGACATCTACGAGTAACGGGCCGTAGCACGTATAGGTACAATAGAGTAGTTTTAACAGCAGATAACGGAGTATATTCTTAAGCCGGGCCGTTACTTCTCATAGTCTCGGACACCGTCTTGCCTTTATATACAGCTTCCCCTCGGTCGCTTACATGATCAAAACGCTCAAAATTTAGATGCGTCCTTTATAAAGTTTTATATATGCGTGTAATGTGTAGGTATAAGGTTTCCAACCTTCCCCCTCGTGTATGTAACATACCTTACCAATATCGTATCAACCCGAACTGGAACCTCGACTTAGTTAATCCCATAATTTAATACATTTCCAGCACCAGTTCAACTTTCCAGGCCTTTATTTTGATGAAAAATGCCGTCAAGTCAATTTTTCTGTTGGATTTCAGCAGTTATTCATGGCATACTCACCTGCACCGCTTGCGCCGTGATCAAGTCGAGAGCGCCTTGAATTATCTACTAGAAATCAGGGTAGATCATGCTGTAATTGAGTAAGTAATTTAGGATGCCATGAACCATGTTCGACTAGTTAGCTCTACATAATGCTTTTTTTTTTTGGGGGGGGGGGGGGGGGAA
>JABYPW010002544.1:0-10996 GCA_016880775.1 Phymatotrichopsis omnivora | reverse complement strand
TTTTTTTTTTTTTTTTTTTTTTTTTTTTTTTTTTTTTTTTTTCCTAATTACCGAGTGATGAATCGGAGTTCTTGATGGTTAATCGCTCGATGGTACCGAAAAGGCTGAGGCGAGGAGCAAGGAAATTAATAAAAATGCCTAGTTCACGCGTGTGGATGCTTCTCGTGCACAAGGCTCACAATTTTTCGTTGGTAAGACCTGTTCGAAATTCAACAGATGATGTCGGTGATCAGCTTCAGCGTGTGATTATCTGTGCGTACTACTGTCACAACACCTTTCGTGGGGAACGAGCCATGCAGTGCCAATTTCAAATATTTGCCAGACGTCGGAATCGCAAGGCTGGAAGCCTACGCTTTGGTTCGGGCTGCTCATCGCCCGGTATCGGGAATGATCGAGTGATAGTCCGTGATATATATGCTTTTGCAAAACTGCAAATGAACGAATTTTTTTTTTTATTTTTTATTTTTTTGCAGCGGCTGCGTGCCGCAAGGCTTCCCGACCGGGAAGCTATCGTTGTGTTATTTTGCCCGAAGAACCTGGGACGTATGCAAGGAACTCAGTATACGGTCCCTCAATAACAGTCCCATGCACGCCAAGTTAAAATCACTTGACTTTCGTCGTCCAAAAGTAAGTAGTCCTCCGCATAGTCTTCCACACAAGGCGAGGTTCGAAAAAATGCATTTGCACTGACAATATCGAAGCAGCCAGATTCGAGGATCCAGTTTGCATCAAAACTTTCGTCAAATCACGACTAGTCACTCGTTACACAACGCTCATCCGTGCATCCCATCCCATTCTGCTCGACGGGATTTGCTGTTCCCGTATCATACATGCAAGGTATTTCCTAGCCACTCCTCCGGTACCCAATAGCGGAGATTCATATTGAGCATGGCGGATACATGCACAAATAAATCGCAAAGACCACAATAATCGACCGACCCTGTGCTTGGCTTTCTATCCATACAGAGCGTGCGAATATGGGACACTTTCCTTGAGGGGATGGCTCGCAAACCCAATGTGATGATGGTCAATGCGTTCTCTCTGGGCGTATTGGAAGAGGCTGCGTGCAAGTCACCGATTTTGATACTCCCTGCAGAACGTGCGCGTGGCGTTGGCCAGTTTATTGCGCCCTGTGTGGTCGCATGCGATGGCTTGCCAGCTTAAGATGAAAACTTTAACATATCCATTCTCTTCTATCAACTTCTCCAAGGCTGAGAAAAAAAAAGAAAAAAAAATTCATTCCAGAATAGCATCGCCTTTATGCTTTTGTGCCATAAATATGCAGCGATCAGGGCCTCTGATATTCTATTTTATTTTACTTATTTTCGGATTTCCAATTAAAATCAGGTGGGGAAAAGAAAAGGAGAAGAAAAAAAAAAAAAAAGAGGTCTAGGACAACACACCATGTCTTCCACAAACATTTCGCCTTCCAAGACAGTTGACGAAAGCCGGGACATCTCGCGGGAGCCTTTCTCCTCACTTGCTCGGACCGGCCCGGTTAGTACGCAAACAAAAACTCTACAAACACCACCAAAGTCTCCGCTTCATAAGCGGCAACCCAGCCAGTCTCTCGAGGACTCGACGCCAAACTTGAACCCAACTATCGCTCAGACTGAAGACAGTGAGGATATCGACACAAGCATGGACAATATGCCAAGCAAACCCTCTTTGCCAGCGTCGCCATCGAAACCTACCTCCGGGATGGCTTCATCTGAAACGGGCTATAAACCGATTCACGGCCGCACCGTTCCTCGCACGGCCGCCGGGAACAAACGCCCTGCGCCCGAGACAGATGATACCGACGGTGGCGACTTCGCAGATGAGAGAGACGAGACTACGCAGAAGCCTTTTACCAAGAAGAGAGTTTTGGTGGTGAAGGGAGGCGGCGGCAGAGGTGCCAAAAAGGCGAAGACGAAGGTTACTTCCAAATCCGACGGTATGGACTGCCACCCTTCCCTCTCTCGACCAAGATGGTGTCCCAAGATCTTGCAGTAATATACTGACTTGCGTTCCCGTTCAGTATCGGACAACGAAACAGAGCCCGCGGAGGCCGAAGACGAAGGCGAAGCCCCGAAGAAACGCAAACCGCCGACCGCAACGGCGAACAAAAAAGGACATTGGTCAAAAGGAGAGGATGAACTCATCCTCTCAATGAAGAAGGAGGAGAGAGGTTGGCAGGAGATCACCAACGCCGTGACCAAGCTCTCCGGCGCTGATAGGACTTTGACGGCGGTGAGGCTGCGCTACCAGAAAGTTTTGAAGACCCGTGACATCGAGTTGTCGAATGAGGAAGTATGTTTCGTTTCCTTTTTGTTCTCATTTCAATCACCTTCCTTACAACTCCGGCCCCAACCCCCATAGGAATTTGAAAACGCGGAACTATAGCTCCATTAAGGCTCTTTAGTTCGGCATTTGAAAATCCTATCAGCCGTAGAAGACACTTGCGCGGGTCTTGCCGGATCCATAGGGCTTTTTACCTACCATATATGATTTCCACCGCTAATATATCTCAATATCTTCCCTTCAGGAACAAATTCTTAAGCAAGCAGAAAAAGACGTCGAAACGACCGAAAAATATCGCTTCATTGCCGTACGCTACAAGGAACTCAAGAACGAAAACAGCCAGGAGTTGTCGAAGGCAATGTGCCAACAACTGCTAAACAGCGTTGTAAAAAAGAGCAGCAGTGATTGGAACGCGGTCAATGTTAAGTCCGGAGAACCATCCCAGGCCAAAGGCTAACCATAATCGGAGGCATGCTGGAAAATTGATTTCATTTCGTTCATAACATTCACTCTGTTCATGTTATTTATTTATTTTTTATTTTTTATATGTTTATCTCAATTTTCCCATGACTCATTATTTCTGTTTCTCCGATAGAGGTGAATGTGCGACGAAAAGGGAAATAATATAGCTTTTGTAACGAATTTTGGTCCTGTCTTTTGTTTTTCTCTGTTGTCCTTAGTGAAGCACATTTCATGCACCGCAGCTTTCCGAGTTTCAGTTTCGATAAGCTCCCTCCCGCTGCATCTATGTATCCCTGCAATGGTTCTCATTTACTTTCGCTGATTAATTTCTTTACCGCCGGGCCGAGGTCGGCTTCTCTATTTAAAAAATGCGCTGAGCTGTTTTGATTAGGCGACCGGTCTGGGTTTACTAGGTTACCTGTTGGGGTGCGCATGTAATGAAAGAAAGCGCTCGGTCACGTCTCTTTTCCCTCCACCTATTTTCGCTCTCCGTCGCAAACTTGCATGCTATAAGTTTTTATCTGGGTTAGTGGCTGTGCAGATAGTTAGGATGTATGTACATGTACTTATGTAGATAAACACACGGCCAAATGCTCAAAGCAATCGTAAAACGTGTTATAATATGGTAACATAGTCGGCGATAGTGGATAAATGCCCACGTCATATTTGCCCTGAGTTCCCAGCCTGCATCCTGGCCATAATCCGCGGCATAGCTGTAAATTGAGTATAGTACCGGTGGGTGGTTTTTTTTTTAAAAAAAAAAAAAAAAGAAAAAAGAAAAAAGAAAAAAGAAAAAAATTCATCGTTTACACTCGAGTACGTCTGCATGCGGAAGGAAAAAAACTCCGTTACATGTAAACTTATGATATACCGCGGTTATATCTGATGAATATATGCGATGAGGACTTCCCACCCCCTGCCATATGACATACTATCAAACCTGTTCCCACTACGACGATATATATTTATGGCATTAACTTGATATCTGTATGCGCATAAGAGAGCATATGGTTGACGATGACCAAGAGCATAAAGAGTTGAATTATATCCCCCTCCTCCTCCCCGTCTATATATCCCTTTTTCTTCCCAAGAAAAGTAATCGCAATCGGATAGAAAACGTTTACCATCCGAACTCCCTTCTTTTTTTAGAAAGGTAATCGCCATCGGATAGAAAACGTCTACCATTCGAAACCCTCCCCCCTCCTACGTTTTCTCCGATATGAGATTATACACTCGTGTTTTCAAAGACATCCCAGTAAGAAACGCAACCGCGGCACCAACCATTTTTCACAGTTTATCACTCGAAATTCTGGGCCTTCCGAGGCATTGGGCTGGGCGGTATGATGCATTAACTTTATATCGTGAAACTAATGGGGAAGAACGCAAATGCTGCTTTTGGTAATTAACCAATAAGCAGCGTAAACAGCGAAAAAAAAAAAAAATTCTACTACTGCGACAAAATAAGAGTGTTTCAATACAGCGTTCAGCTTTGTCCATTCAGCAGGCAAAAGAATTTGAATTCTCCTTTTCATTCTCCTAATCGAAGCTGATTAAAATAGTCGGACTTGCTTAATCAAGGAGTAATTAAAAAAAAAAAAAAAAAACACATAGCAATACCATTGCTTGTCTTAATCCATATCCTTTTCTTGTTGCTTTGAAAGTGATTGTAAAAAGTGTGCTTGTAAATGCAAATCTACCCCCGAAAAAAAATATTCTGGGACTTCACACAGAAGCCCTTCGGCAATCAATTCCCGCCACAAACCACCACTAGAATTCATATCGTGCTGGCAGCTATCCCGGCAAATGATTCACAGTAGAACAAAGATGAAGGATAGTGCAGGAAAAGGAAATGGAGATAGAGTAATGGCAAAAGTATCATTTTTCCCTTGAAACCTTTTGAGTACTGAAAATCCCTAGCCTAGCAAGATCAATACTGCAAGAAAACTAATTCATTTTCCGATCATAGTTACTCTGCAAATATCTAAACAAATAAGCATACATAATTCTACCCTAAACCTCAAATATTGCCGCCTCTATCTCGACTTCAGTCACCTGCGTGGTTGCTGGCCCTTACGGAACATCAAATCTAGGGGGTTTGCTGAATTCTTGTTGACCCTGACTAATCGTCACTAGCCACCCACCCTAACGAAAAAAAAAGAAAAGAAAGGAAGAAAAAGAAAAAGAAAACAGAAGCAAACTCTGTTCCACAAACAGTAACATCAATATCGAGTTGTAGTAGATAACACACAGGGCGGCAGAACTTCAGCGGCAGAGAGGGCTACAATAACCAATTTTAAAATAAAAAAAAAAAAAAAAAAGAAAAGAAAAGAAAAGAAATAAGGAAGGAAGGAAAGAAAGAAAGAGAATGGAAGAGAATGAAGAGAATGGAAGAATGAAAGAAAGAGTTTGCAACTCTACTCGTGCCTGGTACACATATTTGCAAGCATCCAGAGATATCTGTGCAATAACTCATCGAGAATCTTGCAGAAGGCCCGGATTTCACGAAATCTCCATTAACGGATAGCTAAGTCTAATGACGATTTGTCAGGTCAATAAAATGAGACCCAGCGGAAGCCTTTCAGTTATTACGACGTTAGATTACGCATGATATAGTACGATACACCTTGGTATATATTTGCAGAGTACAGTGACATCTTAGCGCGGCTCTGCATTAAGCTTTTGCAAGGGCACTAAAATATCATGTTGCAAAGCTTGTCACGAAAGCTAACCTCACGTTATGTAGCTGTGGTTGTGGAGTGCATTGCACCTATACGTGGCTCCTCGATGGCTCCTCGTATCGTATGTTCCCATACTCTCGCCCGAATACCCTTCAGGAAGCACGGCTCCAGATACTTCCGAGAATTCACAGTCCTGGCTATCGAGACCTCATGGTACCCCCACCTTTGAACCGTATTAATGCAACTCTTGGAATTCTCCTCTCACAAGTTCTGGATCTAGCGATGACACGTCCGTCGCCATCCTCCATGTTCCACCGAATTCGCTTGCTTCTTTGCTCTTCCACAAGACTATTACCTCCCCGAACCGTCTTTATGGAGGTATTCACCCTCTCATCTCCGTTGAATCTCACCGTACACATCTTGCCCCGCTTTTGAAAGAATCTTTAACCCACCTTCCGTCTTTCCCTAAGCGACCAGACATAGTTGCTGCTACACGAGGACCCGGCATGCGCGCTTCGTTAGCTGTCGGTCTCGACACGGCAAAAGGATTGAGTGTGGCGTACGGAGTGCCGCTTATTGGTGTCAACCATATGCAAGCGCATGCTTTGACACCGAGGTTACTCTCAGCGATGGGGAAAGCGGGGCGTGAAGGCTTGAAACCGGAATTCCCATTTTTAACGTTGCTGGTTTCCGGGGGCCACACAATGCTAGTCTATAGCAAGGGGTTAACATCCCACAAGATACTGGCGTCGACGGCTGATATCGCAATTGGAGACATGGTGGATAAATGTGCGCGTGTTATCCTCCCACCGGACCTGTTATCGCAGCAGAAAGAAAGTGTAGTTTATGGAAGGCTGTTGGAGGAGTTTTGCTTTCCGAATGGGGAGGCCGACTGGAAATATCATCTACCGAAGTCGCAAGAAAGAATAGAAGATCAGAAAAGAAATTTGGAAAAGTACGGAGATTGGGGACTGGTGAGGCCGCTGAGTAAGGACGGCATCGCGAAAAGAAAACCAATATTCTCCTTTTCGGGACTGGGAAGTACCGTTGAGCGATATATCGAGTTCAAAAGTGGAAGTTTGGAATATGAAGAGCGGAGGGCGTTGGGAAAAGAGCTCATGTCCTTTGCTTTCGAGCACCTTGCAGACAGGATTTTTTTATCACTTTCGTCCCTACCTGAAGCAAGTCATATCAGCGTTCTGGTGGTTAGCGGTGGTGTGGCATCAAACAAATTTCTGAGACATCTGTTAGGTCCACCAAAAGCAGTTTTGTGAACATGGCTGACGACGTGGCGATCTGCAGCTTGAAGAGATATCTGGAACACGCTGGGTGCCCCAACATGGAGCTTGTAACCCCTCCACCAAAGTTCTGCACAGACAACGCCGCAATGATAGCTTGGACTGCTTATGAAATGTACCAGGCAGGCTATGAGACGAAACTAGATGTCCATCCTGTCAGAAAGTGGAGTTTGGATGATGACATTGTTGCAGAGGAAGCTGGAGACGGGGCTTTGGAGAAGGGTGGTGTACTAGGAATTGCGGGATGGAAGAAGAGTTGAAGGAATACTAGAGTGGTATGTAAGTGGTAATCCCAAAAAAAAAAAAAAAAAAAAAAAAAAAAACCTCCCTTTGGGAAATGGCAAATACTGAATGATAAAGGAGCAGTGGATTCATCCTCTCTCTCGAAAAAAAAAAAAGGGGGGGGAGTGAGGTATCCAAAATTTGAGTTTAGCCATGCCAAATGATGCGTTATCTCTTGCGCGAAAGTCAAATTCATCGCCCCTGTTTCTGCATATAATAGCTACATATATTGCTCAATACAAGAGATGCATGGAAGTTCGCGCTGACTCATGACAAACAACTCAGATACAAAAAAATGTGATGAAAAACAGTGTGTAAAAATTTCAATTGTCCACACTACCAGCTTTAATCCTCTTCCGTCCCACGTATAAGCTCAATTGTCAAACCCTTAAGACCCATTTCACCCATTGACGAATTTTAAATCTTCCGTCTCGCAGTTAACAACCTTTTCCTTTTTCTCAGAAAGACCACCAGGTTCGCGCCCCAGCTCATACCCAAAATTGACACGAATCCCCATACAGAAATCTCCATTCTTGATCTTAACTTCTTTTACTTCCTCCTTGCTAGTCTCTGGCTTCCCTTCTCTTTCTCCATCAAACACCCCACTCTCCATGTTTACCATATCCATAGGATCACCATGGAGAAACTCTTCCTTCGTCTGCTTCCGTCCGTTGCACATATTATCCTCACCATTGTTGTCAACATCCATCTCGTCTCGCATTCTCTTGATACCTTCTAGAATCTGCTTGTTTTCAACTATGTCGTCTGGGATCACAATTATCTCGTTTTCCGATTTTGTGTTCAAATCCATAGGCTTCCTCCGACTGGAGAATCGAGTCTTCTTATCTTCTTCGATTTTGGTGCTGTCGTGGGCACTCTTATCATCTCCTTTGTTGGTAGACACAACTGCCGGGAATGAATTCGGTGTTTTATTGCTGGTGAGCCGCGAGTTTGATTTGGATTCTTTGCGACGCATTTCAAGTGCCGGGGCTAGAGGAAGTAATGCCGGAGGAAGGAGTGGCGCAGCAAGTGGGAGAAGTGCGGAAGGAAATGGCGGTGGAGTCGGAGAGGAATATCGTGACGACGGTTGAGTCGGAACCGGATGGTTAGCGAGGCGGGGAGGTGCGGAAGAAGGCGCAAAGGCAGAAGTTTGCGTAGGCTGAGGATGTTCTGGTGGTGGTTCTTGGGTCGCATTTTCTTGGTTTAAAGAAATATTTTGCTCGGAAGCAGATCCCGCTTCGGGTGCCAGTGGAGTGGCTACAGTGGAAAGGCGGATGTCTGCTAATTTGGGCTGATTCACTTTTCGACCTTTTTCCAGCAAAGTTTGGAGACCCATTTCTACGCACTGGATATACCCCAGGGTATGCAACCCCGAGTGGTTAATAAGATCTCAACAATGCATCATGAGAAAGCACTCGACGCTTTGCAAAGAAGACAACTCACCTTCTTTTCAATTTGTTGCCATTCCAAGCCCATATTGGCCCCAAGAGCTCTCCACAGCCCCACCTTCGCATTAACAAACTCTGCTGCGAGCTCTCTCTCCATGTCTTCATTCCACACAAGCCGTTTATTCGCGACGAGCCTTGCATGGCGCTTGCGGCAGGCATTCGAAGATTTTCCTTGGAAAACCATTGTCATTTCAGCCCAACTCTTACCTGAAGCTTTGAGGCTAAGGAGACGCTCATCGTCGGATGAATTCCAAGCGGCGGTGAGAATGCTGGTAGGTGATTTGTCGCGAGCGCCACGCATGTATGGTTTGGAAGGGAACGAGCTTGAGGTGGGCTTTTGTTTCTTTGTACGCTTGCGGCGACAAGCTGAAGGCTCCCCCGAAGGCGGAGGGTCGGAGGAGCCGACTACAGGGCCTGGTTCGAGACCGGGTCCAGGCCCTGTTGTCGGGACTGGTTGAGATGATTTCGATGTGTTTGAAAGGCCGCCAACGGGAAGAGTCAAGGTTGCTGCCGTGGTGGTGTTTGTGGCGGATGTGATAGCAGCGACGGAGGCCGTTTTGGTAGATTTTCGCACCCGGGCCATGATTGTGTTGACGGTGTCGTTCTAATCTTGTAAGTTTCAGGGATGGTGATGATCGCAAGAACGGAAAGTCGAAGAAGTTTGGCCGTATGTCCCACGATTTAGAAACAGTTCAAGGGAAATGCGTTGGACAATGTTTGCACTCACGCGGCGTACATAATGGCAGTTTGTCGGCTGTTGCGAGTTTGAGGAGTATGGGAGAATGAAGAAATGGGTAAGAACGAGGCTTGGGAGGCCCGGAGACGGAGGGTTGTTAACTTATACCCCAGTTTGCTTTTTTTTCCCAGAACTAGGTACTGCATCAAAGTACGAGAACGAGACAGATATGTCGAGAAATTCTGATGGAACGGGTATATGTCTGCGAACAATGCATCCGTTGTAGCGGGCCGGCATACTGTGAGCAAGGAAATATGACTATGTTCACGCGGACGCAGCAGATTCTTCCAATGCTGCACAAATGTGGGAGCTGGCAGGATACCGGGACAAATAAAATACGGCCATGTTTACAAAGTATCGATATTCAGCCGCTTTTTCTATCTCGCAAGTCATGATATATCACTCATTTCCACGCCCAGCGGATGGGTTGTTGCCAATATGCGTTCGACAACGATCGGGAATATCGCGGATCTTTGTGGTGGCTTGATTTGGTAAAGAGAATATCTCACCTCTATCGTCTATATTTTTTTTTTGCTTTCGTGGCTGAAGAGCTGAAGCGTTCCACCCTCGCTTCTCTTGGGTTCTAGAACTTGAACCAGCAAGCTTCACCAACCAAATGATCGAACACGGTCTCCGACAAGCGCCCCCCAGATCGTGGCTGGTTCCAGATAATCCTCAACGGTAACTACACACATCGGAGACGAAACGATTATGTATTCACCCTTTGGCGGACGGGTGGAGCTGCCTATTTCAGACTATCTGTTCCGTAATCGGTTAAGCATCACCACACATAATGAGCTGAAGTGGTATGGACTATGGAGGACTTTATTGAAATTTTCTGGAAAGCAAACAATCCAGTGTCGCTAGGCAAGGCAAGGAAGTCCTCATTTGCTTTCACCTCTGACCACACTGTTTATTCCAGTTTGAGGGAAGTTTGCTTTCATGCAGTTGGCAATGCGCATATAAGTGCCTATATCGATACACGTGTATTTATTTGCTCTATTGCCCCCTCCGCTATGAACTTTTCCAGCTCAATTCAAAACGGACACTTCGAGATAATGTAGTCAGCGCCCATGGAGTTTTTCCGATTTGTCTAGGAAAGCGCAGCCGGATCTGGTTGTTCGCATTGTTTGAAACGGTTGCCGAAGGCGGAGGTTTGTCTTCATATGAAATCACTCGATAGTTTTCCCGGCCCAGACACCAGCTTTCCCCGTACAAACCCGCCCCGTCGGAGACCATGTCAAGATTGCAATCCCCCGTATTATATCCAGCTTGCAGCATCGCGGGTGATAAAGGGTAATATACGGATATTGATAATGTACAATGGATCATCTCCTTAGCGATAAGTTGGGGTTACTCTCACCGGGTTTTTCGGTTTGTACCACCCGGCGCTTAACTCGAACCTTACACGTAATATATTGGGGGATATTTTGAGCCTCAACGCTAACCAAGGGGCTCGCCAAGAAAGGTACCAAATTTCCCCAAATATAGCTTTCAGGAAAGGGAAAGTGACGAAGCAAAACACCAACCCCTCGCCTCCTTCCCCTTAAAGTCTAACGAATGTTTATTTTGCGACCACGGCACGAACTAAACCAAACCGCGATCGAAAACCATGGCAATCTTTCCCCCTTTTCGCCATTCGTGAAGATCCTCTACCATTTGCAAGCAAGAAATTCTCTTGGCGCGTCTGTTCTATTCAAATTTGTCGTCCGAACTGGGACACAAGGGATAAGGAGCGCGTCTATGTATACTCCTACTCACGGAATTGTGCTTGCTTGAGACGATAGTGTGAGAAGGTAAGAATAGTCT
>JABYPW010002543.1:0-10997 GCA_016880775.1 Phymatotrichopsis omnivora | reverse complement strand
CCGTTATGCGTCCGACCATTTCGATATCGCAAGCTGTCTTGTTTTGATGCTTCTGCAGTTGGGGCATGTATTTACTGATTTACGTATGAAGTTCCCCGCAGCTTGCGTTTTCGCGTAATTTTTTTTTTTTCGATCATTACTTTTCCTTGGCGAGGGTGGCTGGTGCGCGCGCGGCGGTGGGCGCCCCACGGTCTATCACCTTTCAGGTACTTGTAGAATGGCAGTAACAGTTGCAAGAAACCAGGGGTACATGTATTTGCTATGTTATATTTTCCTTCGTTAAAGCTAAAAAACTGATCGTTCGTTCTTACCATCGTCCTGCTTAGAGACCAGAATATACTTCTTTTCCCTTGTTCTGTAACAACTTGTTTCCACTTCCCGTAAGAGAGATATTGATATTCAACTCCATTTGGCATGGGGGAAGTTGCAGGTATAGAGGTCGAGATTGAAGTGGTTACGATAAATCTATTGACAAGATCTGTGACATGAGACTTTGTTTGAAAAGTTAATTATTTCATTGTTAAGTTTGAGTTATTTTTGTTGATATTATACTCCTACAAGTTGTCTTGATGCTTATTGATTACTGTTACGTACACGAAAAGAATGATTGGAAACCTTATAAATACAGCGGTAATGATTGTGGCTATTGGCGCGCATTACACGCATATATAAAACTTTATAAACGACACATCCAAATGTTGAGCGTTTAATCATGTAAGCGACCGAGAGGGAGCTGTACACAAAGGCAAGAATATGGGAAGTAACGGCCCGGCTTGAGAATATGTTCTGTTATCTGCTGCTAAGACCACTCTATTGTGCTTTCACGCGACACAGCCCGTCACTCGTAGACGCCCCGTAACAATTACCGTTTTTTCCATCTAGCAAAAGGGGGATGAAAAAAAAAAAAAAAAACTCCGGCCTTGAGAAAGCTTTGTATTGCGCTATGCTTTCCACAACAGTTTTCTTTCTATATCTGCTCACTTTAATTAATTACTTTCGTGCCCAATCTTTGTCTCTGTTTTTACCTTTTCCCAGTCATTCACTTTTGTTCAACTTTACGTTTATTTTTTCCTGTCAAAGTTAGTTTATCTTTTGTCTTTTTTTTCATTGAATCATAGTTCAGCGGAAGTATATGTATGCTTCTCCACTAGCATTGTCGTCTTGGGTTTCTTGTCATTTTCTCCCTAGATTTTAGGTTTGCCTTTTTCGCAGATTCTTCTATTTAAGTTTTTTAGCACGACCCCCCGGTGCGCTTCGGGATAGTTGAATCTCGAAAACTCCCACAGCGGGTTGCTTATCCATACTGCAACATGTGCTCTGCATCAGCCCCTTGACAAAAGTGTTCATAATTGGCTAAATTTCTTAGGAAGAATGACACGAAAAAATTTCCGCTGATATGCGAATGGCAAAGACGAGCTGCTACAAGCTTTGAGAAAGGCATGATATTTGCTCAATTTTTTTTTTTATTCAAATTTAACATGAGTTGAATTTTGCGACCGCTACATAGTACTCTACATGTACCTCTAATCCAACGTTATGATCGCGAGAACATTAGAAAATGAGAGAAAAGGAAAAAGGAAAATAAATATCTGATCCATCAACAGAAAAATTATTATTTCTTGATAAGTACTTTTTTGGGGGCGCAACAATTTATTTCTTCCCTTCGAATACCGGTACTTGTACCCACCAAGCGAGTTTCCCAGTTACCGAGTCCTAAGCTCTTGGCTCAAGCCACTTCACCTATTTGTTGGTTGAAACAACTCGACTCGCATTGGTCTGTCATGCCTGCACGTTGGAGAGACGCCTTACTCGTATATTAGGTAAAAAAGCATGTTAGGACTCGTTAACTGAGAAACTCGCTCGATGGGTGAAGATAGTACTAGAATAGTACATGTACATGTAGTTACTCTATGCTTTAACGTACTAAGTACATGACGGTGAAGCGAGACACACTTAGTCATACACAAAAGCCATAATGTACATACTACCTTGCCCAAGTACCCTACGTACGGGCACTTAAGAACCGACATGGGCATTAAGCAAAACACTAAACCTAATTGCAGGGGTAAAGTTACACACTGAATTTTTTTTTTTTTTTCCCTCGAATACGCCATCCGGAAAAGCCCAAAACTGGCCTTAAATTTAGGTGGGAAAAGCTGATCACAATCCCTGCAAGAAACATTCTTGGCATGTTCTATGTGTGCTTGGCAAAAATTTGTATGGGAGCTTGGCATTTCTGGTGAGCTCTTTTGGAGGATATTGGAGGCGCTTACCATACAAAACGGTCCAATCTCGAACGCTTATAACTCACTAACGACCCGACTTTTTTAAAATTCAAAAATACAACTCTGAAGAGTAGATCAAATAGAACAATTCCACATTAAAAAAAATTTGATCGCATGTCTTTTCGTTGAGTAATAAATACTTCCATGCAGGGGTGTGAATCAACCAAATAGCCTTTGATTTGCTTAAAATCCCCATCATAAAATCCTTCCCGTGCACATTGAAAATTATGATTGCCTTTTTCTGGAACCTCTGTGATTTGGGGTAGATCGTGGAATACTATATGCTTCGGCTGCGTCGGCTATGCTTAAAGTCCCTTTCTCGAGCTCAGCAATCGCTTTGGCAATACACTGCTTATCGTTAGAAGATACGCGAGGTCTAAAACGGGGGATATTATATTCGGGATGCTCTTTTTGTTGTTATACTGTGGTGTTGCAAGGTGGGTGTCGTCTTCGCTACAATGTGACTAAGCTTCACTGTCACATACTCGAGTACGTTATCATGTTTATCATTTTTGGTGATCGTCTGCGAGAATAGGACTACATATTCTCAAACAGCAATATGTCGAAGACTAGTATATCAAGGCTCCTGTACACCGAATGAGTATAATTTTGTGCATGACTAAGCATGTCTCGCATCCCTGTCGTGTCTCGCTTCACCGTCATGTACATACGTTAATGTGGCCAGGCTCATGAATGATGAGTCAAGATGAATTATGTGGGGTACACGTGGTCCGTGCACGGTAGCTCAGGACAAGACGTCACGCGTCAGCGTCGGCGGCATCCATGCTCAAGGGCCCATCCCATTCTTCCGCAGCTTACGCTATCTATGAATTGTTTTCCTTCCATATGTCTGATCTACTCTCGCTCTGTAACCGGCATTCTATTCATCTATAGCCCGAACTCTTTGATCCAGACTCCAAGCAGAGCAGAGTTTCGTGGTTCCAATAACTACAGCATCTACCATTGAATCTGATCTGTTCTGCTACCTACTTATTTCTTCTTGGTTTTTAAGTATTTCTTATCTCTTATCTATATGGCATTTCAACACTCATCGGGCGCATCTGCCAGTTCCCCGGATAATAGTGGCGTTGGTGGCCCGGTTAATCAATCATCCTCTGCACCTCGTATTTCTTCTCATCGTCATCGTTACCATCGGGGCAGCTTTTCGGGTACTCCCGCTCCCCAACGCCGGTTCGGCAAGGAAGATGACCTTCCTACCTCTCTACCCTCGGACTTCGATTATAACACTAAGTTACCACCCTCAGCCTTTAACTTTCCCCTCCCGGTGGTGACAAGTTATGCGTATGGTCCTAGTGCTGTGAGTTACGCCTTGCAACGATCTCCACTCCATGTACTCCAGAAGCGCTATGAGGATTTGAGGGAAGAGTGCCAGACTCTGCTGGATGCTCAGTCGGATGCGTTGATGCGCAATAGCGGATCGTCCTACGATTCTCAGGGGAAGTCTTCTCGCCGTGATAAATCCAAACGGACCATTCCTTTGGAGGAAGCACGGAATGGGATCTTGAATGCGATGGATGCGCTAGCCGATGTCAAGGGCGCTGAGGAGCATGAATACGCCTCAGAGATAGCCGAGCGAGAGGTTAGGATTAAAACTCTTACCTCGTGGGGGAAGAACAAAGAGGTGATGGAGCACGAAATTAGGAAGATCGTGGAGGGAGAAGACGGTAATCAACTTCAGGAGTTGAGGGCAGAGAAAAGGGATACTGAGGTGAATTTTTATATCAAACTTCCATAATGTTCCCAGCTAGTTTCGTTCAGCTTACTAATTCTTCGGTAACATAGCGCCAAATTCATCACCTCCAACAACTACTTCATCAGCTGGAAATGAAGCATGCTTCTCTAACTTCCCAACTCTCTATTATAGAATCCACCATCGCCTCACGCACTTCATCCTGGAACTCTTCGATCCAATCACTGAAACAGAAAACGTCTAGTTTTCTCGCAACCCACCGTCAAACTTCACCACAATCCGCTATCGAAGCCTGGACTCTCGAAAAAGAAGCCCTTCAAGAGCAAAAAGAGAACGCCCGGAACGAAGTCGAAGCACTCCGCGAAGGTATAGAGGTGTGGGAAGACGTTCTAGCTCTCGTCGGAAATTTCGAAAGAAAACTCCGTTCGCGATTACCATCTCCCTCGCCCAGTCCTTCGCAGCGATCTCAAAAAGAAGAGGTTCTGGCCGGTATCGAGGAGGTTGTGAGTAAGGTTAGTCATAAGCTTAAGATCGCCGAAGGAAAAAATTGGAACTTGCTGGTTACTGCCATCGCCACGGAATTGCAGGCGTTTAAGGAGGCGCGGGAGATGATGAGAAGGAATTTGGCCAAGGAAGAAGGGAAGAGTAGTATGACTAGTTCCTTTTCAGGCAGGAATAGAGAGAGGGATGATGAGCCGGGATTGAGGACGGACGAGGAGGCAGATGGTGAAGAGGACGATAAACCTAGGAGTTCTTATGAAGCGGAAGAGAGGAGTGAAAAGCTTACTGAAGCTGACGGGCTTGATGGGGCGGGTGATCCAAAGGATACAAATGACAAGGGAAAATTATTGTTGGTGGATTATTCGCCTTTGGATGATTAATTGCCGGTGGTCAGGAATCTGATATTTCATTTCATTATTGTTTCATTACTAATCCTTTGGTGGTAACTATCATTGTTAGTCGTGAGGTAGGGTCCCGGAGAGAATGGTATCTTTTATGTTGTTTCGTGTCCGTCCGGTCGTTATCGTTGTTGTGTTTATTAGTTCTGGAGCTAGGCCAAGGGGAGAAGGGTATCGGCAATGGGATGGGAATAGAAACGGATGGAGTTCCTCGGTTTGTCCTTTCGCCTTTTGGTATTTTCTCTTATTCTTATTTCTTTCTTGGCTCTTTAATGCCGACACCGGATGTGGAGTTCTTCGCTAGCCTCGATGCAGAGAAGAGGAGGTTTGTAGTTTTAAATTTGAGTGTGGTGATAGAGTTAATTCACTGTGGGAATACCACACCTTAGTTTTCGCTTACACCCTCAAAAAAAAAAAAAAAAAAACTATATTTCGTTTCTATCTATATGGGGGTGCTTTTGATGGAGCAATATCAAAATTATAGTTGAAAACCCTTTTTTTTTAATTTCTATTCGGAATGTTAATTTCGAGAAGGCATTTGCAACGATATCATTCACTTTGGTAGTCACAGACTCCCCAACCAACCGCCGCCCGGATGACATAAGGAAACTTAGTTTGTCGACGAGGTGAATGAAGCCTATATGGTATTAAGCTTTTATGGACTCGCCAAATTGCCCGTTCTGATATCAACACCGCTACAAATTTTGAATGAGATGAGCAGTCACTAAGCTCTCACGATATGAATGTTATTTCTACCGGGGTGGCGAGATAATGAAAGTTTCCCCTTTAATAATTCCCCCCCGGTTTTTTTTCTTCCTTTTTTTCTTTTTTTCCCTTCCGCCGATGCCCCTTCACCCTCTTGAAGCCAGTTTGCAGCAAGGCCCTCTAGAAATCGTGTTTCCGGGATATCATTATCTAGGCAATTTTCTTCGTACCACCAAGTTTTCCCTCGACAGAATGCACCCCACCAATTCTTCCCCTCCTGAACCTGCGCTGCCTCTTAGACGGGAAGATGATCATTTAAGCCCTCCCTGGATCGAACTTCCCTCGTACCAAAGTATCATCCACGTACGCTATTCGAACGAAAATCCCCCGAACGCATCTCGACCCCCATATTCCACCCGAACCCCTTCCAGCAAATTAGGAAAGATACTCTCAACCATCAAGCGGTTCCTGGGCCCTTTTAAGAACGGCGGCTTTTGGAAGTGGGCCGTGTTCCATGATGCATTATTTTTGACAATGTTCGTCATTGAGTGGGTGTACTCCACCAGACCCGAAGCTTGGTACTACAGGAAGCTCATCGCCGTAGCGGAAACGTCGGGATGGGCACGATTCTACTACTGTCTGTTTGCCATCCTCGGGTTGCTTGCGGCAACTCTAAATTTCCTTGCGGTTACGAGTTCAAAATTGCGTTGGGACGCTGGCGCCAATTGCTACCAATTGCTTCTTGTATTTGTCCTCTACTTGTTGGGGACGGCCGCGGTTGTGATGTGCGTTTGGTTGACGTTTCATCGGCATCGCTATCCGCCGATTCCTCCACATACGATCCATGAAGGGAAACCTATATATCAATCTGGGCCATGTTCACGGCAAGGATTCGATACGGAGATTTTATTGCAGGTCAACTCGTTTGATGTTGCTGAAACGGATATGGCGAGACCGAATATCGCGAAATTTTCGTCGGGGACTGAGAAATTACAAATGACCCTGACACCGCCGATTAGGCCTTGGGGTGAGGTGGATCATTTGTTTTTTGATTTGGATGTGGGAAAAACTTCTGAGGGTGTGTTGGAGGCAGTGAGGGATGTTTTGGTGAGATATGAACTGGGATCTTATCGTTATACATTTGTGAGTATGGAGGGGAATAGTACTTTTCCGATGTACGAAGAGAGGTCAGGGTATATCACTGAGCTCATGGGGAAAGTATTGAAATTTCCAAGTTTCCAGAGGCGGTTGGTATCGGATGGGGTAAAGACGTGGAAGTATAAGGATGATGGGAAGTATGCGATGCCGGAGGTGGAGTTTTTTGAGGAGGGACGGCATAGTGGGACGGTGTTGAAGAGTATCAAGGAAGAAACGGAACACGATTGCACAGCTATGCGAATGTGCGCGAAGTGGGGATTGCCGAGTATTGCGAGGGATAAGACCATGTTGGAGGCGTTGGTGGTGCCGGTGGGGAGGATTTTAGTGGAGCAGGCACGGAGGGGGTTGGATTGTACGATGGATAAAGAAGAGTAGTTCAATGGTGGGTGGGGGACTTAAAGTATCCTCTCGTTTTTGTGCACTTTATTATTATTATGATTATAATTTTTGAAGTGGGGCTAATATTTGGAGATCGCCGAAGGGCTTTGTCTCGTACAGCTAAAATTTTCAGTCGACATCTATGTAGATAGACGGAAATTGGCAGTACTAGATCTATAAATTAGGGGATAGGTGTTAGAAAAATTGTGGTCCAGTTCTGTTTCTGATATTTGGTTCCAGGATATTGTCGTTGGTACGGCTTTAGTGTATGGAATATTAGTTACGTTTCTGCTGTGTTTTGTCTGCTTGAGAAAGGTTATGGTAACATATACTGTCTTGCCATATTTTTCTGTATAGGGCTGGTGGCTGGTGGTTCCTGGCCTGTTCGTGTCTTGGGTATAAAAATTCCACTCATGTACTTCCTTCTTTAAGTTCATCCTTGCAACAACTCTTTTCCGGCGTTCGCCAGATTTCGGAGACGTTTTTTTTTTTTTTTTTTTAAGCCTTTCTCTTTCCTAGAGCAACGTGCAGTCTTTGAAAGTTTTTCTTTCCTGTCCCGTATCCTTACCCTCTTAACGTGTAAAGTTGTGTCCGCTTTTTCTTTTCTTTTCTTTTTTTTTTTTTGTCTTTGGTATTAATTATTAGATTTCGTTTAACGCAGTTAGGTTAAAAGTTTTGGGAAATTTTATCTACAGTGTCTCTGCTGAGGTCTTAAAAGTATTTTTTTTTTATCTATGAAGTCTTTGATGAATACAATTGACTAAGGGTATTGGAATTCTTCCACAGCATGTATAGTAATGGTTTTCTTTGCTCTCGCACCTAAAAAGCTTTTTTTGTAACTACTTACCTATGCTTAGTGCAAAGACTTCAGAGTTAAGAAATGAGCCTTTACACGCTGGTGCGGATGTTCTGAATTGATCTGCTACATTATAACTAGCCGTATATCTTTTTTTTTTTTTTTTGTCAATGAAAAGCTACATCGATTTTCTAACTGCAACAAAGGCAACGAATCTTCGTGGTAAAGGGTTGCTCTTCACTGGTACTGCTGTCTCGAACCGCACTTCTTTGGGGTCACGCAAACATGTAACTGTTACCAGCAAGAACCTTGCTTAGATACTCCTATTTCCATGAACCGCGTCCGAGCCACTATTCTGGTATAGAGTACATATTTTCGGGTCATGTGCTCTGGCAACGATTTTGGGAGCTTGTGCGAACGTACTTCGATTCTCCACGTCATGGTTAACCTAAATTTTCCACCGGCACTGAAGTTAGTGGAATAACTTGGAAGTATCGATGCTTAAATAAGCAATATTCTCACTTAAGAGTCAACTTAGGACTTGCGAATTTCTATTAAAACCTATTCGTAAGTCTCAAGTGATCAACGTATCCGAATTTGGACTCACTCGGAGCTCGGGTTTAGCTCGCCGAATATCTACTCCAAATCGTGCCGGTTGTTATTGCGAATATTCGCAAAATCAAATCGCAAATCATGGAGAATAAAAAGGGGAAGAGAGAACATAAAATTGGCCAAACGATACTTCATCTGCAGATTTTAAATATATTTTAAATCATTGTAGCTGTTACGTCGTGACTCCTCAATAGGCTAGAATTATACTTCCAGCACAAAACACTGTGTTAGGTAAATGGTACATGATTTCAATTCCGAATTATCACGTACGAATTGTCATAGGAAGTACCGATGTTGTGTACTTTCCCTTTCGCCTTGAGATTGGTATATGTAGATTTTTTTGTCAACCAAAAGAATCGTGACAACGCGTGATTATCGTGATTAACATTGTATATTTTGCTGTAAATTAGTAGCAACTTTTAATTTTTAATTTTTATTTATTATTTATTTCTTTGTTTCTTTGATTAATATTAATTTTTTTTATTTCCCCAAACCTCTATTTACAAATTTAAACTCCTTCGCATTGTCCACCAGCAGCTTTCCAAACTACAGTGTCATAATACACAAATGGTAGCACATGAAAGTAACGCACGCAGAACTACTAAGAGACTTTTGGCATTTATTAGAGTAGATGAAGTTATTTTTCGCGAAATATCAGTGGACATGCCAACACTTATGTATTCCAGCGCCATGGCGTACTCTCTTAGCTTTAGTCATATGAAGGGGATTACGGAAAATCCACAGCAGCAAGTAGAGCTCCATACATATCCTTTACAATATTTTTTTGCGTGCTGTCAGTGCTTTAGCGGATAAGTAAGGTTCTCAGAGACGTTACTGATACATAATAGGATGGAAAATAATCGAGCACATCGCCCGATCACGCTGAAATGGCTGGAAAACCTACATCAACAGTTTAAAATATATTGTATTGTATTACTGGAAGGACGTTTGAAAAGACCTCTATTTTATACCATGGTAGTTTGCAGACCAAGTAAGTGTTATATATCTGGTGTGCAGTAATAGGTCAGTTTTTTTTTTTTTTTTTTTTTTTTTTTTTTTTCATCTTATTTAATCTCCGTAACATTGGTATGCGCGTAATCTACAGAGATAAACTCTGCGTACAAGCTGGAGAGCTTATGGCCTGATTATGAGAGAACACGCTTTCGACAATCACTTGTTCATCGAGTGATATTTCATGTTTGTAAACTGCATAATGATAGCTATTGATTGGAGTGAAAAGCAATGATATTCAATCATAAGAAACCACAATAAAGAATAAACGCGAGAATTCAACGACTTTTAAGACTTTCAAGGCAAAGGAAATTTAAAGATATAAGCAAGAAAGATGAAATATGGTTAATCCATTAGGAAACAGCCACGGTAATACACCTACGTCGAATTATCGCTAAAGTTACAAGCTCAAAAAATCTCTTTGAAAGTATTCATGATGTGTTTTTGTCTTCGTAGTTCTAGTATTTGGAGTTTAATTCTTCGAAATCGAGTGATATTTTATGATATGAGGCTACTTCGCGGGTGGTCGTTCCTCGTGGGTCAGCCAGAACAAATGCTTAAATTCCAATCAATCACCGTTTTCACGCAAAAGAAAATACAAACATATACTATCTCCATCTTTTCCAATGCCACTTTGAAATCTTTCTAGCCCCATCTACAAACGTCCTTCCTCCTCGGCTTCCCCGTCTCCTTCTCCTCTTCGCCCGCAACAACCCCATCGTTTAGCCTAAATATCTCAACTGTATCACATTTTAGCTTACAGTAGCTTTGAATTTGAGAACCTAATCCTATATATACCTTTTTGTACTCTTGAAAAATGTGTATATGTAGAGTATATACTTGAAAAGATCGTTTTGGTATCGAGAGTTTCCCGTGCAATTTCACGTGTATTGCTTGTGCAGACGACGGAAATTCACAGTATATGACTCTCTAAAACGCCTACTAGGAAAATCACTTTATATCTGCCGCTGGTGTGTCGTCTGTTTATCGTCCCTCTTTCAGGTTTTCGCTTCGGTATGTTAGTATACGCCGCTTTAGGAATTTATATGACGCCTCGAGAAAAGCATTGTTTTCGAGAAACATATCTCCTTGGTAGTAGTACGTATATACCAGCCCACAATATATATATATATATATATAAATAAATATCACCGGCTATCCAACTATAGTACTAGTACTCTAGCAATACTGAAAAACTCTCAACTTCCCTTTTATAGATTAGGAAATTCGCGGGTAGTAGATACCATCATCGCAAAATCTTTAAATAATTAACCGAAGAGGAGAGTGTGGGGCGTCGCGCCCCTTAATGCTGAACGGAGTTCCCGGTGCTATCCGAGTGATATTTTGTGAGTCGGGTGAGCAATTTCAAACAATGTTGATTTATTAGCAGAATTATCCAATATCAAGGCCAAAGTATGGCACCTAAGGTACACAGGTTGTGG
>JABYPW010002542.1:0-10998 GCA_016880775.1 Phymatotrichopsis omnivora | reverse complement strand
GCGAGTTTTCCCCGACCGTGCGATAGTTCCGAGAAGGGCAATCAGCGATTTAACCTTGTAAGGTCGGGTAACAGTGTTCGGACACCGATCCCTGCAAGCCTGTTGTCGTGTCTATCGTAAGCGAATGCGACCGAGGATCTCAATGGCCGTATGAAGGGTTACCCTGACGGCGCTTAGCGAAGTATCGCTCCACCTCTACTTAGGCCATCCGATTAAGTTCGCGCAGCAGCCGACCGGTAGATGAGTGTGACCGATGGAAAAGAGTTTCCTTGTCTTCTGTTCTGGGGTGAGGATGGTCTAGTGGTATGGCTGCCCTGGTGTCGTTGTGCGGTAACGCGCAATGTCGTGGGTTCAAATCCCGCTCGTCCTATTCCATACCACGAATTACCAGTTGGTCGCGGGTTTTGTAGCGTAAGCGAGTTTTCCCCGACCGTGCAGGGTTGCCTAATTACTGGTTCAGTCCCTGTAAGCGAATGCGACCGATGATCACAATGGCCATATGAAGGGTTACCCTGACAGCGCTTAGCGAAGTATCGCTCCCTCTCTACTTAGGCCATCCGATTAAGTTTGCACAAAGCCGTCCGGTAGTAGAGTGTGACCGATGGAAAAGAGAAAGCTTGTCTTCTGTTCTTTCCTTCCTTCCTTCTTTAGCATATAGCTACCTTGTCTTCTCTGTGAGTACCATTGTACGAGCCTTTGAGTTATCTTCGAGCCTTAAAGAATATATTCGTCTTTTCCCGTCTTCACTCCTGAAGTCCACCCTGTTCGTCGTAGGAACGATATCTTCCAGTTGAGCTCTTGTTTAGCCGAGATATCTGAGTTTACTCAGTAGCGTTTGCAAGGTATGCCTGAGGTGTTGTTACCGAGTCTTATACGAACCATATAGGGTGATCCGTCACAGCTATACCACTATACCATCCTCACCTCCAAATGAAAGAAGAGGTTTTTATTTTCCCTTTACAATAGTTTTACATCTTCCATTTCCTCTAGCATGGTGTTTACACTTAATAAAAAGCAAGAATATAACTGAAGGAAAAAAGATGACCTATCTCACCAGCTGTCCTAGTGTCGTTGTGCGGTAACATACAATATTGTGGTTTCAAATCCTATTTGCCTCTTTCCATACCACGAATTTCCAGTTGGTCATGGGTTTTATAGTTTAAGATAGTTTTCCCTGACCATGCAAGGTTGCCTAATTACTGGTTCAGTCCTTGTAAGCGAATGCGACTGATGACCTCAATGGCTGTATAAAGGGTTACCCTGACAGCACTTAGCAATGTATCGCTCCCTTTCTTAGTTAGGCCATTTGATTAAGTTCACAAATAGTGCCGCCTAATAGAGAGTGTGACTGAAGGAAAAGAGTTTCGATGACCTATATTACCTATAGAGATGTTTCTACCTCCTACTTACACTGTAACAAATAAGCATACCTTTTCTACTAACCTTGCTTCAACACACTCTAAAAAAAAGAAAAGAAAAAGAAAAAAAAATGAACTGCAAAAATTTCTAAAGGAAAAAGTGAAAGACCTTAAAAAATAAATCTCCTCTAGCTTATTATTCTCTAAGCTATAATTTCCTTCTCTTTTATTATCACCACCATCTATGGATCAGGGGGCTTTTTAGATTTCTTATGGAGTCTTCCTATACCTTTTTTGACTATCTTAGTCTATACTCTTTTCCTTCGGTATCACTCTCTAGCGGACGGCTTTCCGCGAACTTAATCGGATGGCCTAACTAAGAGAGGGAGCGATACATCGCTAAGCACCGTCAGGGTAACCCTTCATATGGCTATTGAGGTCATCGGTCGCATTCGCTTACAAGGACTGAACCAGTAATTAGGCAACCTTGCATGGTTAGGGAAAACTCGCTTACGCTACAAAACCTATGACCAACCGGAAATGAGTGGTATGGAATGAGGCGAGCGGGATTTGAACCCACGACCTTACGCATTACTGCACAACGAAACCAGGGCAGCCATACCACTAGACTATCCTCACCCCTTGACTATCTTGGTCTATAAGCTAGTGTCTTTGTAGAGAATATAGTGGAGCATCCTTCATTGTTAGAGCACTCTTAACTCTTCTATCGTGTAACATTCTAGGAGATAGTGTTTGGTGCACAGGGCTTCCCTATAGATGCAGAAGTTGCTCTCTTAGTTGAAGTGTATAAGGTTTAAGATGTAATAGTGTCTAGTTCTGAACTAGAATACTCTCACAGCTATGTACTTTACAAGGAGCATGTAGGGGTATACCTTTTTTTCTACAGGCTATTCTGTAAAGTTTTCAAATTCTTTCCAGACTCATTACTTCGTTTCCTACAGATGGTTAATTTTATGAGGGCTTTCTTTTTATCAATACTTTTTGTCTATTTAGGCTATTTCTTTTTAGACTATTCTTTTGCAAGCTGATTAGCTCTTTCATTCCCTTCAACACCGGTGTACCATAGAGACTATTCAATGATGATATGGATATTTGCCTTTTTAGGGAATTGTTTAGCTAGAAAATGTTTGCTATAGTCTACAGTATCAGGGTAGGGAGTAGGTTTGTTGGAGTAATGATCACTGCTTATAAGCATAAGAAGATTTACACCTTCAAGATGTTTTAGTTCTAGCTAGTCTACTCAAGGGCTTTGTTGAAAGCTACCTAGATTGCTTACAGTTCTGCATCAAAAACCTGCACTTTTGATCCTAGGAGTTTTGCCTTCTTTCCCACTTCTTAGCCTTTATTGTATAGGATCGTGGTTATCTATACTTGGTGCTTATTACTTAGTTTAGAGGATTCAGTAAAGATGGTAAGTATGTCTTTGCTGAAGATTCTCATCAATATTTTGAGGGTTTCTTCTTTGGTTTTGAAAGGAACCTTAGATAGTTTACTATCTGTAGAGATGGGCTATAGCCTAACTATTGGGGGGAGCTTGTAGTTGGAGAGGGTCTAGTTTCCTATGCTTTTATAGACCATTCCTCTGAGTAAGTCAATTTACAGCTGTCTCATCATTGGCCATGTTGAGGTCTCTAGTTTCCATGATAGGGTGTATAGGGGGGTTTCTCTTCCTTGGTTTCTACTAGGTATATTCAGCAGGTGGTGGTAGTTAGGGTTTGTTTAGTATATCATAAGTATCCTGGCTCCTAATTTGCTTGGTATCTCAAGACCTGTAAGTGTACTGGATAGATCTTTACTTTGATAAGGCTCTTTGTGTTGTCTGTTGATCTGTGCATGCTATAAGCCCATTTTGCCCTAGCTGCGATTACTCAGTTAAGCATTCTAAGGCCTCCCTATGTGATCTTATATGGGTAGAAAGTGTCTGCTCTATAGAGTAGGGATAGCAACACTACTACTTTCACTAGTTTAATTGCTATGAAAGTGTTTTGTCCTTTGACTCCTGTTAATAGTCTTTGTAATTGTCTGAGAGCTTATAAGGCTTTCCCTACTCAGTTCTGACAGTGGTGATTGTATCCTTCATTCATATCTTTGATTACACCTAGGTAGCATAGCTATAGGGAGTACTCTATATTAGTTCCTAAGACTTTGATTGATGGTTCTTCCGCTCCTCCTAGGTGTAGGTACTGCATCTCTGTCTTCCATTTATATAGTGATAGTTTTCATTCTTGTAGCCTGTTTTTCAGTTCTTTCCTGCTGAACTCTTTTAGGGTCTTCCTGTTATCTTCAAAACTGTCTCCTATTACTAGTATACAAAGATTATCTACATAGATGAAAGTTTTGATGTTTGCCCTATTATCTGTAGTGAAAATTTCTACATAGATTTTAAAAAGTATATGGAAGATAGGTGAACCCTGTGGTACTCCTGTGTGCACTTTGAAGAGTTTAGAGTTAGTTCCTCTATCTGTAAAGGTAAGCTCTGTATTATGGAGAAAGGATTCTACCTAGGTGGTTATATATCCTGGGGTTTTTCCTTCTTTTGGGACTTTTAGTAGGGTATCGTGATCTACTCAATTAAATCTTTTTTCGATGTCTATGAAAAGTAATATCACTTTCTTATATTAGTTCTAGCTCATTCTTACTTTATCCTTGACTGCATTGATAGTGTCTATGGTTGATCAGCGTAGGAGGGCTCCATGCTGGTTTTTGCTGATCATTCTATTGTTAATTACTACTTATAAGAGCCTTGTTACCACTATTTCCTCTAGGATTTTCCCTAAATTGTCAATTTGAAAGATAAAGGGTAGACTCCATGGCGCATGATAGGGTTCAGAAGTTTTATGAGGACATGTAGGGCCACGGAGTAGACATTCTTCTACAGGGTGTACTGTATCTGGTCAGGTCATAGTATAGTCTAAAGGGAGGCATTCTTTAGTACATGCTCCACTTCTTAGGGTTAGATCTCTGAACTGCTTTTTGGGTCACCTGGTAAGTCATTGAAGTTTTGTTCCAGTGTTCCCAGGAAATACTGTTTAATAAGAGCCTGTACTTTTCTATTTGGTGAGGTGGTACCTCTTATATAGGGGAGGGGGTAATCTCTGATTAGGTAGATGTCTGGGTGAGGAAGCGAGGGCCAAGTTAACATATTACTGGTGTTTCTTTCCCATTGCCCTAGATTAAAGCGCTAAGTAGTAGTAGGTACTAATGAGTGTGACAGTGGTGAAGGCAACTACGATTTGTCTCTAAAAGATCTACTTAGATATCAATGAAGGCCAGCAAAGGCAGCAAACCTTTTAAAGTGTAAGTACCCTGGTAGTTCTGAGGAAGGTAATTAACAGTTTAACCTGAGGTCAGCTTAAGCTAGTCTACTGACTCCTCAGCCTATTACTGTGTCTACCCGCGTACCTTTGGGTATGCTCAGGATATCACACTTGGACCTAAAAAGGCAGGGGAAGCAATAAAAATGGGAGCTACTGAACCTATGTCATATGCTCTTAATTGAGTGTGATGCCCTGGTTCTTTTAGCATCAAAGTTGCTTAGGGAAGCTCAGATACTCTGATTAGGTAGATGTACTAGAGTGTGCTCCACAGATATTTTTGGTTGATATCTACTAGGAAACTTTTCCAGTATTCTTCTTTACCTTCACTTATTTTCTTCCTAAACTAGGCTTTTTTATCTTTATACTCTTTCACCTTTCTCTTGTCTTATTTGTTCTTTCTTACTATGAACCTAGCTTGCCCTAGTTCCTTTTTCCTTTTGCTGAGCTCTTTGTTCTACTAGGCTTTGGTTTTATTGGGAATTGTTTTTATAGGCAGTGCTCTATTTTTCTTTATTTCCTCAATCAAATTATCTTTGTTCTTTTCCAGCTATTCATTGTATTTCCCTGGTTTAAACTATATTAGCTTCCAGTTTTTGAGGTTTTGTTCTATTTTTTCCTAGTCTGCTTTTTTGTAGTTCAAGATAGTAGACTTCTGGGAGGGTGCTCGTAGGTCTGATAGTGTGATTACTATTACTTTGTGGTCATAGTTGTTTGGTGTTTGTCCAGGGTTATCTGCCAGTCCATGTTCCACGATCTGGTATAAGGTGAGAGGAATGCTAAATCTATGATAGGGTCCTGTTGGTTTCCATATCCATATCTGGTGGGGGTTTCAGGTTTGTTAAGTAGGTAGTACCCTTGCTTATATGCTATTTCTACTATAGGTTCTGCCCTTGAGGTTTCACTGTCCAAGGTTTGTCCCCAACATATTTAGTAGAGGTCTAAAGTATATAGTACCAGGTTTGGGTTTTGGTTAAAGGTGGTAGAGGACCCTTGGTCTTCTTTTTGGTGCTTAGGTATAGGTATATGTTAGTGATATCTAGATATTTTTCTTTTCCAGTGTACAGCCTTATCGTTTGAGAGGTTCCTTCTTTATTGCCAATTATGAAAGGTTTGATATACACCTTTTTAGCTATATATATAGCAACTCTGGATTTTATAGTGCTACTGGGGTAAAATCAGTGAAAACTTATGTACACTAGTAGGATGTAATTGAAAGTACATAGTTCCTAGACTGATATTATGTTTGCTTTGTTGTTGATGGCCATGTCAAAAAGTGATTATATGTTGGTATTTAAGTTTTGGTAGTTGTGCTGTAGTATTTTAAAGTCTGGATGTGGGTCTAGCCCCTAATAAATTTTTTCCTTCTTTTCCACTATTTTATAATTCTTCATACATCTAGATTTTGTTACTGACCTGTTCTATCCAGGCCTGTCTAAATGAAAGAAGATGATTTGATTTTCCCTATACTATAGTTTTACATCTTTCCCATCCTCCAGGAGGGCATTTACACTTAGTCAAAAGCAATAACATAACCAAAGGAGAAAAGATGACCTATATACCTTGTACTAAGAAGTAAGATAAAGAAAAGAAAAAGAAAAAGGAAAAAAATAAAATCCCCTGCCTACTCATTCCTTAACAAAGAAGCCTTCACCTGCCCATCCTGAAAAAAAATAAAGTAAGAAAAAAAAAGGAAAAAGATTCAAAGAAAATCCACCTCCTAGGAAAGAGACAAGTTAAGAAATCCTACCCAATCACCATATATTTCATTCTCTTTCTCTATCACTAGCATTGGGGGTTCCAGAGGCCTTTTCTATTTATCTGGGGCTTACTGATTCCTTTTTGACTATTTTTACCCATAGCCTCATATCATTGTATAGTATGTAGTAGAGATACTTCCTATAGTATATGGTTGATATTTCATGTATTGTGTGACAGCAGTGTAGGTAATGCTTAGTAGACTGTAGTTTGCCACACATGCAGAAATTGCTTTCTCTGTTTAAGTAGAGTAGGTTGAGGATATAACAGTATCTAGTTCTGAACTAGAATGCTCTTGCTGGTTTGTACTAGGGAAGAGTGGTTTATAGGTTAATTTTCTTGTCAAGGGTTTTTCCTATGTATTTTTTACTCTGCTTCCAGAGCCTTTCTTTCATTTCGCATTAGATGGTAGACTAAGTTAGCTGTTTCTTACTTTCAATACTTTTAGTTTGTTTGGGCTCCTTCTTTTTAGATTGCTTTTTTGCCAAGAGGTATTCCCTTTTATTTCCTTTGATTCCTACATGGCCTAGGGTCCACTCTATTGTAGTTTTGATGTCTCTTCCTTGTAGAATCTTGTTTAGATGGAAGATTTTATAGGCCATTTATTGTGTTATGGTAGGGAGGGGATTGGTTGTGGCTATGATAGCTGCTTGTAAGTCTAAGATTATGAGCACCTTCTATGTCCCTGGGTTCTTACTAGTCTATTCTATGGCTATGTCAAGTGCTGTTCAGATCCCTTTGAGTTCCCTCTTAAAGACTTAGACTTTAGATCCCATTGGTTCAGCTATTTTTCCTACTTCATAGCCATTACTGTATACTCCTGCAGCCATTCCTACTTGGTGTTAGTCACTAAGCTTTGAGACATCTGAGAAGATTGCTACTGATATGTCCTCAAAAATTCTTGGCCAGGTTTCAAGCACTTCCTGTTTTTCTACAAAGGGGATTACTTTCAGTTTTCCTTCCACTGCTATAGGCCATGGTCTAACTATTAGGGGGAGGGCATAGTTGTAGAGGGTTTAGTTACTGATACTTTCTCTGATCATCCTAATAAGAGCATTGATTTAGAGTTATCTCAACATTGGCCATACTGATATTTCTAGCTTCCAGGAGGGGCTTCATGTTAGTATTAGGTATCCTTGGTTTCTTCTAGGTATGTGAGGGAGTCTATGGTAGTTAGGGTGCATTTAGTTGATGGTGAGCATTCTTGCCCTATAGTTTACTTAGTACCTCAGAATCTGGAGGTGGGTAGGGGGAAGTTTAGCTTCTATTAGGCTTTTCTTGTTGTCCATGGATATATGCATCCTTTAAGCCCACTTTTCACCTGCAGTGATTAATCTTTCTGGGGTTTTAATCGTTCCTTATGTGACATAGTATAGGCTGAATGTGTCTGCTCTATATATCAGTGAAGGGATGACAACTGCTTTGACCAGCTTAAGTACCATGAAAGGGTTAAGTCCTCTGACCCCAGTTGATAGTCTCTATTATCAGCTGAGTACTTAGTATACTTTTCCTGCTTAGTGTTGGGAGTGGTGCAGGTATCCTTCATTTGAATCCATAATCACTCATAGCTACCTAAGTTGTAGGGAGTGCTAGATTCCAGTTCCAAGGACCTTTATCTTTGGGGCCTCGCTGCTGGCTATGTACAAGTGTTGCATTTTAGTTTTGCTATCGGAAAGTGATAATTTTTTTTTATCTAGTGCTCTCTTGATTTCCTTTGTCTAGAATTTCTCCAAATTCTGCTTATTTTCTTCGAAACTATTTCCTATCACTAGAATACATTGGTTATCAATGTCAATGAAAGTTTTGATTTTGTCACTGCTATCCATAGTTAAGATTTCTATGTATATGTTGAAAAGGAGTAGGGATATGGAAGAAACTTATGGGATGCCTATGTGCACTTTGAAAAATTTCAAGGCTGTTCCTTTATCTATGAAGGCCAGTTCTTTAGTGCTAAGGAAGGGTTCTACCCATAAGACTATATACTCTAGGGTATTTCCTTTTTGTAGAATTTTGATTAGGATATCATGGTTGACTTAGTCAAAGCCTTTTTCTATGTCAATGAAGAGCAGGGTGACTTTTTTGTACTGGTTTCTCACTATCCTAGCTTCGTCCTTAACTGCATTTACTGCATCAATTATTGACCTTCCTGTTGAGGCTCTGTACTGTTTTTAGTTTATCATTCTATTGTCTATCACTGTCTGAGAAAGCCTTGTCACCATGACTTTTTCTAGGATTTTTCCCAGTGTATAAATTAGGAATATGCATCTATATGCATTGGGGCTGCTGTAGTCTGGTTTCTTATGCTTGGGTATGGCAATCCCTAAGGTTTTTTTTGAATGTCTGGGGGTGTGCTCTATGCTGCATTAGTGGGCTCAGTAGTTTTGGTAGAACATGGGGGGCTACAGAGTGGACGTTTTTCCAGAGTGTATACTGAATTTGGTCTGGTGCTGGTGCTGTTTGGTGCGAGGCATTTTTTAGGATGTGATGGATTTCCTCTTTGGTGACTTCTGACACTTACCCCGACATCCAAAATTCGATCTCTTGATAACCTCCTCTATCATCCTATCTTATTGTTCCATTGTTTTTCCATTTCCTCCGAAATCGAAAAGGTGTAGGTATCCCTCTCTAAACCACGCAAGCCAAGAACGCTCCTCTCAGAGACTCAACTCAACTCCGCGGATACATGAAAACCTTGTTATAAATCACCAAAACAAACTTTCTGCGAAATCCATTTTCTGAAAGAGAATAATGCATCAGAATACCACGCCATATTCCGGGTTGCGAAATCCCCCCACTGGTGGCTAAAGTGAGTGGGAATCGATGGATGATGCTGACTCGGCAAATCTGATTTTCCCACCTCCGAGTACTCTATCGCAACCTCCAGGAGCTCGTCCACAAGTTCGCCTTTGCACACCATCGAATAGGCGACTTCCAGATGGAGCGTTACATATGTTATTACGCTCACGAAAGATAGATTGTGAGTGAATTCTCTGTATTTTTCGAAAAGCTTACTTTTTGACTAAAACCAGTTATGTATAGGAGGTGAAAAAGAAATTTCAGTAAGTATGGGCAGGGATTATTTACTCTGCTCTTCCCTTCTGTCTCTTTCTTTTGTTTTTTTGTTTTATTATTTTTTTGAGTCGATGTCTCCCGTTCGCACGTGATGTCCCGGACCCGGACGTTTACGTTACACCATCCGAGATCTAACGTTTCTTCACAAACCTTCCCCAAGCGACGGGAAAGCACTCCCACTTGCTCGTACCTTTGACTTTGTCTACTTCAATAGTTTCCCACCCCTCACCATCCACAAATCTCATAAACTCCCGATCCTGCAGCCAAAATGTTGTAGGACGAGATAAACTGCAGCCGCCAAATAGGATATGCCAAACGTGATCATATAACCCTTTAAGGCGAAAATTAGCCTCCAGAATAGCTGAAGCCAGGCGAAAGATTATTTTTGCAAGAGGGGAAATACATTGAAGAGACTTCGTGGAGGGTTCCTGGCTTTGGACATGTTCGAATAGTCTCAATTCACCGCCAGGTTTCAAGATCTTATATATCTCTCGTAGTATTTTTGGGGGGTTTGGCACGTGACATAAAACCTATTGTATTGAGAATTAGCCTCGTACGGATTGGAACCCGTACTAGATACGTTAGAACTTACCTGCAAACAGAGTACGGTATCGACGCCTTCACTAGGAACTCCACACTTTTTCATTTCCTCCGTTTCCTCAATTCCACATGGAGCGATGGTATATTTCTCTCCCCATCCAAACTTTTCAATATTCTGTCTCAGGGTGTCATGGAATCTCACATTTGGCTCTATGCCATAAACATGTGTTATTTTTTCTTTATCCAGATTCTTTAAACTCGGGCCAAGGCCAGGCCTACAACAAAAATTAATAATTAGTCTTAGCCCGAATTTTTCATAGTAAAAACGGGCGGATATGATCAAACCCAATTTCTATAACGACGCCTTTACATCCTGCCGCAACCTTGCTCCGATTCTCCTCCCAAGACGCCTGCTGCTGCCCCGATTTGATACTCTTCCAAACTTTTCCGAAAAGGTCATCGGACCATTTGGAGTAGAAGAAGAGGTCGAACGGACGGCGTTGGTTGATAGCGACATCGTAGATTACGATTGGAGTGCAGAGCAAGCCGTAGATGATCAACAACAAAGGAGCTGACCAGCAGTAAAGCCTGCCTTGTGGTGGCAAGGTGTTAGGTTTCCCGGGTCTATACACGTACGCAGGATTCATCAGGAAGGAGAAAATTTGTTGTGTGTAGGTAAACTTGAAGAATTTGTTGTAGTGGGATGGAAGGAGCTGATAAACTCGGAGTGTTATCGTTTGGAGCCTGGCAGGTTGAGGCCATCTGTTATAACCAAATTCAGGGCTATGGGTCGTTCTCAACTTTAGACAAGTTCGGGTTTCTGTTCTTATTGCGGAGGGAGAACCACTTGAGTCAAATGGCAGACGTTGTACGGAGGTCTACTTATGCATGATTAGTAAGTATTTAATAGAATTTCCAATTGAAGGATCTCGAGG
>JABYPW010002541.1:0-10999 GCA_016880775.1 Phymatotrichopsis omnivora | reverse complement strand
TTTTCATGCATTGTTCACCGCGACCAACTCTCAAAATCACCAGCAGCAGATGGGGTGGAAATTAAACGTGAGGGTAGGCTTCCGGGCAGCCTGATACTTTGAACGTTCATGACATAAAGAAACGGGTACCACTAACAGTTGGAAATAGACAAAGAAAATATTTAGAAAAAGGGACTGACAGCTTCCCAACTACCACACAACAACCGGTTCGGCTAGTTCCAGGTCGAGCTTCACCAGCAGTCAAACGACAAGGAGAGCCTTTTGACCGTTGCCGCAGCGACTCCGTCTGTGAGCTGGCGGAAGGCACAGAGAGCGAGGAGTGGGAAGGAGAGGAGGGGTTAATGAGAGAAAGGATGTCGACCCGGTACGACAAGGTTGGCTCGAGGGCTCACGAGGGAGGAAACAGTGCCAGTTTTACAAGATAGCACCTTCACTCCGTCTCGAAGCTCAATCGATTGCGAAGACCTGCCGGGCGATAGAGGAGGATGGAGGGAGGGAGGGAGGTGGTGAAAGAGGAAAAGAGAGAAAGGAAAGGCTCTGTGAGGAGATTTCTTACGAAACCGGGGGTTCAAACACTGCCGTATGAGGGGAATTACTTTATTTATTCGATCTATCAACGCCGCTAAAACTGCACTCTACCATCCTTACCCTCTTCCTCCCTGCCTATCCGCTTACGCCAATTCTCGTTTTCTCTCCCTCTTTCCTTTGCGGCGAGGAAGGTGAAGGTGCGTATGGGAAGCGAGCAAGCAAGGCAAAGCAAATAATCCAAATGAGGGCATGATTGGACGAACGCTGTTTCGCCCATGGTAGAGAGTACTAGCAGCTGAGAGCAAAGGTCACAACTGAGGGTGCGCATTTGCTTGTCTGGTTTTCCGCCAGACCGACCGCCTCATCGCGCCTGTTCTCCTGCGCACTGTGTGGAGGCATGAGCAAGGAGCTGTTCGTGGGCGGCGAATCACAGCGAGCTGCGGATGGCTCTCCCTAGCTGACTCTCGCATCATGTTCGATACATCCGCCGGCCAATTGAAGTGCTGTCCCAGCCTTTCCTCTCGTACCTTGTTCACTCTGCTTTTTTTTTTTTTTTCCTGTTTACCATCCCAACTGCATTCCCAAATTACATGGTGAGACGCCCGACTTAACGCCGTATATACATACGGGGTATATAATATGTAGAGCTATGTAGGACATGCGCAAGACCGTCTGCAGCGTCGTCGGGCATGCGTAATGTTGAGTCAAAGACGGAGATGCACAGCTTCTCGCTCACCGCCCTCTCTTCCTCGGGCCTTTCCTTGACGCTTCGCTCGCATGCCCTTTGTTCTGTGGACTAGACAGGTGGCCATCCACATATCGAGTGTTCTTGGGCGCACGCTATTCAGGAGAACCTGCAGTGATCAAGCGAGTGCATTACTTTGCGAGTGCATTACTTTTCGACCGCTTCCCGATCGTTCTGGGTAGCCACCATGATCTATGGCCAACAAACTCGACCTTCGAGAGCACGAATTTTTCCAATGTTAAGGAACCACTTTCCCCTGAAGTTTGCTTTGGATTCTCAATGGAGCAAATTCGAGTAAGAGTCTACTCGTAGTCTCGTACATCCTTGCTTGTGGCAGCCAAGGAGCAAGCCTCGTGGTCGGTGGCAGTTGAGTGAAGTGGCTCAACCCGCGGGTGGAGTACGTCAAGATCCTGCATTGGCATGCAAAGCGACGGGCATCGCGAATTCCACAGTTGTACAGGTCAACCACAAAAAGCTCCCACTTCCTTCCTGCGACCTTTGACTCTGGGCTTGTGGCGTCAACGAGGGAAAACTCATCTTTGCCTTGCCCTTGTTCGATTCGGCTTCCTACTTTTGGTCTTCACACGCCGCATCCCTGGTCATCAGCTTCCCTTTCCCGCAGCTTGTGTTCGCCGCCCCCTCCACAGATTGCGAACAACTAGCTTCAACGTCATTATTTGGCATGATTCCGCAGTCTCCCTCGCTCATTAGCCACAACTACCGTCTACAGACCACTCTACTTGAAGTGCTTCGCTGGGGCAGTTGGGTCTGCCGACCTGCAACCGGGACCGCGATTGCGTTTTTTTGCCTTTCCCTCTTCCACCTCTCTGGGACATCAATTTATGAGCCGGCAATATCGGTTTACGCATTCGAGGCGTTTCGGGCCGGCTTGCGCCTATTCGAGAAGTGTAACTAAATATATACGCAACAGCAATTAAACAGGACTTGCATTGCAGAAATACCGGTTCACGGATCGTGTGTCGTTCACGATAGTGACCTATTTTCTCTCCAAACATTATCTGCAACGCACTTTGGTTTATCGCGCGACAGGAGAGTTTATTAATTAATTACACAGGCAATTCTCACTGGTCCCCTATAAGTCGGTGTCGCGTACCTGCTTCATGCCGACGCGCGCTGGCGGATTCATGAATAGAAACGTGCGCCGATTGTATGTATACATATGTAGAGTAGATGAGGTATAGAGATGTAATGTACATGTACTCTCTTGCGACGCAGTGACGATTTGTGTTCGTGACGATGTGGCAGGAGCTTGACACGTCAGTGCGCTCTGACCGAAGGTCACCGAACGGAAGGGAGACTCTTCCTTAGAGCCTCCAAGTATTGAGACAGTACCAACATCCTGCGTAATGGTATTGGTGCCTACCTACCTCTTTCATGGTTCACCACCAAAAGCAAACTTGCTAATATGGATGCAGAAGCGCGGCGAATCTGTGCCGGCCTTCTCAGCCCTCGCGCCGTGCATATCGATATTTGGTGGACCCCACCTTCAACAAATGAGATCTCGGGAAATTCCCAACCCCACCGCAAAAAAAAAAATCAACCTCATCATGCAACTATGCGAGGGGTGTTGCCCATTCACCAAAAGTGCAACCATCGCTGACCCTAACGGCTCAGCTCATAAAGAAAGCCTTCGAGGATTGCCTCCAGCCAACGAGACTTTTCGTGTGGCTTCGATATGAAGCTTTCTTACGCTCTTAGAAAGGTTTATTATTATTTTTTTCCTAGTTTTTGCTATGTTAATTGGGGGTGTCGGGGGGCGCAGCCCCCTGACCCTAGAGCGGAGCGTCACTAGTAGAAGTGTTAATGGTGCAGGAGAGCGATTACTGAAAATGACATGGCTAAGAGGAGTATTAAGGGCGGCCCAGTGGCTTGGGGGGGGGGGAGGCGCCTATATGATTCCCCCTTCTCCAGCCTGGAACGCCTAGGACAGCGCCATGCCTGTTTCAGTTTAAAGTGGAACTTCCCCCGGTTTTTGCCAATCACAGTGAATAGATCGGCTTAGTCAGAGGCCAGTTGAGCCTCTGTCCCAACCTGCCTAATTAGGCAGCCTGGGACACGGTGCCAAGCTGGGACATCAGCCGTAATGAGTTTAGTTCAGTGAACATCTTGGCGGATTCGCCACAAGCGTAAATAGATCCCCCTCTTCTACATAGTACTTGGTTACAACAATAAATGATCCCGTCTTGGCAGTGGCAAAGTCACTCATCCACTCAGGCGCAGTGCCTTCGCCACTCATGCATTGCAATCACTTTTTTCCCTACCCTAGTACAAGAGATACTCCTGCGTTCGCTTCACTCACTACGTTACGTCGTCATCAACGGATTCCATACCGCTATCGGTGACGGCAAACCAGCACGCAGATACTTTCGCATAGTAAGTTTTTGTGATTACTTGTCCGCCTCGGTAGGATAGCCTTCGGCTTCGAGATACTCCATGATTTGGGCATAAACCTTTCGCTTCGTCCTTAACATCTCATCCCTTCCTTCAACCCTATCCTTGAATGTTGCCAGCATTTCCTTAACCGAAATCGCTTCAGACTCGAATGTTTGCATCATAAAGCCTAGTCTCTTCTCTGCATCTAAGAGGGACATGTTAGAATACGAAGTAGTCCACTTGGGCTTTCGCTTCTTCTGATTCGTTTTATCGTCATCCATCCTACTTGTAAACCTGCCGACCGATCAATACTTGACTTGTGTCTGGATATTCGGAGAATAAACCTACCGTCGGAAACTATCTATACCTAACTGTCACGGATAACCGATAACCGTGTGGACGTAACGTAGTAACCCAGAGGTGGGATGCCTGGGACAGCGCTATGCTGTTTCAGCACTAGCGGACCCTCCGCCCCCGGTTCGACCCCGGGTTTGACCAATGATCAGTCGGGAATTGTGTTACTCAGCGGTAATCCCGCTAGTCCCAGTAAGGCAGTCTGGGACACTGCAGCCAAGCAGGACGCCAAGCTCTGACAGCATACCGTTTTAGGTTTAACGCAGTGAGTCCTTGGCGGGTTCAGCCACGGACGTAAATACTTGGTGGTTCCCACCCTTTTGTTAAAGGGATCCTCCACTTCGTTTCGCTTCGCTTCACTCCGTTACGATCTCTTCTGATAGAAGAGCCTCTACCTACGCTGCGCTTCGCTCCGCTACGGTTTCGTTTTTATTTTTATCGGTGAGTTTAAGTTTAGTTATTGGGATGCAAGTTTAATTAGTTATTGATCGGTCGGCAGAACCTCCACAGTACAGAACTTCTTTATACGATGGGTGACAACAACAATGAGCCAAAGAAGAGAAAGTCCAAGTGGCTCACTTCGTATTCCAACATTTCTCTCTTAGACGCAGAGAAGAGATTAGGTTTTGAGATGGAAGCACTCAATTCTAAAGTCATTTCGGTTGGCGATATATTAGCAACTGCCAAGGATAGTGTGGGAGACGATACCATCGATAATATGAAGGAGAAGGTTTATTGCAACATAGTGGACTATCTCGAATTTGAAGGCTATCCTTCGGAGGCAATCGCGGATTTTAATGAAGCCAATGTTAGTGATTTGGTTTTTGCTATCATCAGTCCGATACTTTCTGGTTTCAGACGCAAGACGGGACGCAATATACGGTTACGGAGGGAGAAAGAGGTTGTTTCCGTGGACGGTAAGACAGGTGACAAAGAGGAATTTGTTGTGGTAGATGTGGTTTCAGTGATGGAACGATATTTTGTTCTTGTTATAGAAGGAAAGAAATCATCTCTCGGAGAGGCAATGAAGCAGTGTTTGCTTTCGCTGAAGGATATAAGAGATAATAACGGTGCAGGTGAGGTGTACGGATTTGTTACAATAGGGGAAAGTTGGCGAATGTTTCGATACGACGGTACATCCTTTGAGGGGACGGAGAAGATGGATGTGCTATTTTTTGCAATCGGCAAAGACAAGAAGCGATGGATAAAGGACTATTCGATTTTGGTGGATTGCATGAATATGGCATTGACCAACGGGGGTATTGTGAAGAAGGACATGGTCGTCCGAGGATAGGTATCGTTGACTAGGAGCTTTTTTCTTTTGTGTTGTTTTTAAAATGGAAATGGTTATTCTATTATTTTGCTATAGGGGGCCCCACGCAGTGGGGGGCGAAGCCCGATAGAGGAGCGAGTTTACGAGCGTCACAGTGGTAGGTAAGTGATTAGCAGTGCATTGAATTAAAATTTAAGTTGTTTCGCCCCCAGGATTTGGGGGTGGGGAGGAAGGCCTAAATGATTCCCCCTCCCTAGCCTGGGACGCCTGGGATAGCGCTATGCCTGTTTCAGCACTAGCGGATTTTCCGCCTCCCGGTTCAACCCCGGAGTTTGACCAATGACCGGTTGGGAATTGCCTTGGTCAGCGGTAATCCCGCTAGGCCCAGACAGACAACCTGGGACACTACAGCCAAGCCGGGACAGAATGATGCCAGGCTAGGACAGCCGTCCCGTTCAGGTATAGAAACTCTTCACGCTTGTGGGCTTCGCCACAAGCGTAAATATGTGTGGTGGTTCCCACCTCTTGGTTTTAGAGCATAGCCGCGTTGGCTGCATCTCGCTTATTCCTTCCCCAGTCTTGTACTAAATTAAAAATATAAATTGGATTTCCCTCCTTCTTGTTGAAGGGATCCTTCACGTTTCCTTCGGTTACTACGCCAGGTCGTCATCAACGAATTCCACCCAGTTATTGGTGACAGTTAGGTACAGATAGTTTCCGACGGTAAGCTGTTGTGATTTCTTGAATATCCGGACACAGGTAAAGTGGTAATTGATTGGTCGGCAGATTCTATTATACGATGGGTGACGAGAACGCCGAGCCGACGAAGAGGAAATCCGAGTGGATTACCTCGTATTCTAACATGTCCCTCTTAGATGCAGAGAAGAGACTAGGCTTTATGATGCAAACATTCGAGTCTGGAGCGATTTCGGTTAAGGAAATGCTGGCAACATCCAAGGATAGGGTTGAAGGAAGGGATGAGATGTTGAGGACGAAGCAAAAGGTTTATGCCCGAATCATGGAATATCTCGAAGCCGAAGGCTATCCTACCGAGGCGGACGTGGATTTCAAAAAAGCCAATGTTAGTGACTTGGTTTTTGCTATCATTATTCCTATAATCGCCGATTTCAAACGCAAGACTGGACGCAGCATAGGGTTACGGAGGGAGAAAGAGATTGTTGGTGTGGACTTTGAGACGGGTGGTACGCAGGAATTTGTCATGATGGACTTGATTTCGGTGATGGAGCGAAACTTTGTCTTTGTTATTGAAGCAAAGAGGTCATCTCTTGGGGAAGAGATGAAGCAGTGCTTGCTTTCAATGAAAGACATGAGAGACAACAATGGTGATGGTGAAGTGTACGGTTTCGTTACAAATGGAGAGCATTGGCAAATGGTTAGATATGATGGTATGTATTTTACTTTGACGGACAGCTTCCAAGTAGTGTTTCGTACGATGGGAAAAGACAACGAAAAGTGGATTAAGGAGAACTCGGTTGTGGTTGACTGCATGAACTTCGCGTTGAGTAATGGAGGTATTGTGAAGAAGGATGTGGTTGCCTGATGATAAGATATTTCTGTTTTACGGTCAGATTCTCTTCAAGGATACGGGGCGGATGTTTCTACATAGGAATGAATACAGGTAAAATGGTTATTCTTTTGTTTTGTTATGGGGGGCCCCACGCAGTGGGGGGGGCGAAAGCCCTCAGTAGAAGAGAGAGGTTACAAGTGTCACCGAAAGTTGAGGATTATGCAGTGCATAGACTTGAAGTTTAAGTTATTTGGCAAAGTATTAGGAGGCGTCCGTGGCTGGGGAGGGGGGCCGAACATATGATTCCCCCTCCCCAGCCTGGGACGCCTGGGAGAGCCCTATGCCTGTTTCAGTACTATAGCGGACCCTCCGCTTCCGGTTCGACCCTGGGTTTGACCAATGACCGGTTAGAAATTGCCTTTGTCAGCGGTAAACCCGCTAGGCCCAGACAGGCGACCTGGGACACTGCAGCCAAGCCGAGACAGCATGGTGCCAAGCTGGGACAGCGTTCCCATTGTAGTATAGTCCGGTCGACACTTGGCGGGTTGAGCCACGGACATAAATATACTTGGTGGTTCCCACCTCTTGTTGCAGGAATCCTTCACTTCGTTTCGCTTCGCTCACTCCGTTACGGGCGCCTTCGTTACTACACTCCACCTGCAATACGCTTCGCTCCGCTACGGTTACGTTCCTAGGTAAGTTCTTGTGGCAGAACATTTCAGTCACACGTACAGTGGTTATTAATCTGTCGGTAGGAGTATACGATGGCTAGCGGTGACGATTCCTCGGTGAAGAAGAGAAAGTTCCCATGGATCACGTCGTGCTCCAAGATGTCGCAAGAAGACATAGAGAAGAGGATGGGCATTTCGATGATAGATCTCGCTTCCACGGTGATTGCACCCAAGGATATGTTGACTAAAGCAGGGTATATCCTTGATAAAGAGGGCTCGGACGCTATCAAGGCGACCAAGGATGAAGTGTAAAAGCAAATTGTGCGATATCTTGATGCCGAAGTTACTCCGATGGATTGCTTGCATTTTATGGAGGCGAATGTCAATGACTTAGTTCTGTTGATCATCCTTCCAATCATCTACGACTTCAGATGCAGAACATGTCGCAATAAAGTCAAACTGTTCAGGGAAAAGCAAGTCATATCTGAGGACTCCAAGACAGGGGGATATGAAGAGTTTATTGTTGTTGATGCGGTTTCACTCATGGAACAAAGGTATGTCTTAATTGTCGAAGCGAAAAGAGAGTCACTCGGTGCAGCGATGGGGCAGTGTCTCTTAGCGATGAAGGATATGGGTGATAGCAACCATGGAGGTGTCGTGTATGGCTTTGTTACTACCGGGGATAGCTGGCGGATGTTGAGTTATGATGGTGCATCATTCCGGGTGACCGAAAAGTTACATGTGGTATTTGAGACAATGGGCAACGATAAAGAGAGATGGATGAGAGACTACTCACTTCTGGTGGATTGCGTGTATGCCGCATTGAGCAACGGAGGGATTGTAAAGAAGGATGGCTAATAGGTGGTACTTTGAGGTTAGGTATCGTTGACTAGAGTTTTTTTTTTTTTTTTTTTTTTTTTTTAAGGGTACGGGGCGGATGTATGTACATAGGAATGAATTTAGGTAAAACGGTTATTCTATTAATTAGAAGAGGGGGGGGACGATAGGCCTGTAAGGAGTGGAGCGATAGCGGAACATCACTTTAAAGGTATATAGTGAGCGAAGGCGGGTGTTCAGTATGTAGTTATGCAGTGCATAGAAGGTTTAAGTGGAGCGCCCCTAGGATTGGGGGCGTCCGTGGCTGGGAAGGCCTATATGATCCCCTCCCCGACAGCACTATGCCTGTTTCAGTTTAAAGCGGACCGCCGCCCTCGTTTTTGCTAATCACAGTGAGTAGATTGGCTTAGTTAGAGGCCAGTTGAGCCTCTGTCCCAACCTGCCCAATCAGGCAACCTGAGACAGGGTGCCAAGTTGGGACATCGGCCGTAATGAGTTTAGTTCGGTGAACATCTTGGCGGATTCGCCACAAGCGTAAATAGACCCCCCTCTTCTAGTACAAGAGATACTCACTACGTTACGTCGTCATCAACGGGTTCTATACCGCTATCGGTGACGGCAAACCAGCACACAGATACTTTCGGATAGTAAATTTTTGTGATTACTTGAATATCGTGACACAGGTAAAGTGGTTATGACCTCTCGGCAGGAACTTCATGCGTGACGAGAACACGAACCAGAAGAGAAGAAAGCACCCATGGAAGGTTTCATATTCCAACATGTCTATCGCAGACGCGGAGAAGAGATTAGGTATTGACTTTGAAACACTCGAATCCGAAGTGATTCCCATTGATGCTATGTTGGCAGAAGCCAAGTGTGGGATTGAAGGTATCAGGACGGATGCAATCAAGGAAACGAAGGAGAAGGTTTATGGCCACATAGTAGACTATCTCCGGTTCGAGGGCTATCCTACGGAAGCAAATACGGATTTCAAAGAAGCCAATTAACGACTTTGTTTTATATATCATCGGTCCAATACTGTCCGACTTCGATTATGAGACGGGACGCAACATACGGTTACGGAGGGAGAAACAGATCGTTTCCATGGACTCTGAGATCGGGGGCTATGAGGAATTTGTCGTGATCGACAAGATTTCAGTGTTCGAACAAACCTTTGTTCTTATCATTGAATCAAAGAGATCTTCTCTTGGAGAGGCCAAGAAGCAGTGTTTGCTGACCATGAAAGATATGAGAGGAAGTAATGGCGGAGACGTGGCTTACGGTTTTGTTACAACTGGGGAATCTTGGCAAATGGTCGAATACGATGGTAGATCTTTTCAGATGACACGCAAGATTGACGTGATATTTGGTGGAATGGGTAGAGACCAAAAATACAAAGAGCTATGGATGAGGGAGAACTCGGTTGTGGTGGAGTGTATGAACGTTACATTGAGCAATGGGGGCATTGTGAAGAAGGATGTGGTCGTCTGGGCATGGGTACTATGTAGGATCTTTGAGTTCATTAAAGTTTATCAACGGTTAATTGATGGCATGAATTTATGATGGTTTGTAGGTAAATTAATTTGTGAGTTTGTATAGGTGTAATTGAGTGGGGGTTTCAAGAAGCTGACCCAAATATGCCACTTTTGAACCTTGCATGGTACTTATGTAAGGCGTCTGTCAATGGACTTGTATTGGCTGTTTATACATTGCTACATTTGATACATGTTCCGGCGTTTCACAAACGCAATATCCTGTTTTAGGTAGCTTGTTGTCTTTTCGAAACATCCTCACCAAACACTCCGTGAATTTTGCCGGGGATCTTGGCGCCCACAGTAAAATCATGGGTTTCTTGGACTCTACCAACGCCGCTAGCCTTTTCGGAAGCATTAAGGACCTTAATCGTCCCATCCACACATCCTGGGCGCTGGTTGTGCGAATATTACAAGACGCCGCGTCCGAAGCTTCGCAACCTTCTATGTATGTATATGACCGCCTAGGTTGTCATGGATACCACCCCCTAGGGACATTAGCATCTGCTAAATCCGGCTGCCAAACTTGACGGCTCCCGGAAAAAAAAAAAAGCAAGAGATGTCGACGGATCAGTCGGTTGCAAAACGGGACATCTCATGAAGATTGCACGCGTTCTGTAATCTCCACCTGCATATATATGATTCCAGCCCCCTTTCAATCTGACATGTGCATGTGGAGTATTTTTGATTCCAATTGATAAAACTGCAGGCCGGGTAATTTTCTTTGGGCCCCTTCGAACTTTAACGAAAGCCGAATATGCATGCTTTGGATAGTCAGACATGTTCATCGTTTTCCATCGTCGGCTATCGGCTATTTCATTGCATCCACATATACATATGTACATGTACTAGTACGTAGACCGCAGTTCTCAGGTCATTGAATTCAATTACCCATCTCGGCTTAACTCTGAACCTCAAAATCCGAACAGGCTCCCTCATGGGAATTTTTTTTTTATTTTTTGTATATTACCTATTCCGGAATGAGCTATCTCAGCTTCCATCCGACCACAAAGACCGCCAACGGTGAGTTACACATTCCAACTTAACATAAATAATATACGACCTTGCATATGTCATATCATAGCTAGAAACAAAAAGCTAATTGCATTTTGACATTTGCTTTTTTTTTCTTTTCTT
>JABYPW010002540.1:0-11012 GCA_016880775.1 Phymatotrichopsis omnivora | reverse complement strand
TGTAAAGGCAGTCGAACACTGCAAGCATTTCCTTGTCGTAGATCTCGTAATTCCACTCCGCTGGTTCAAGTTTGCGAGAGTGGAAGGCCAATGGGCGAATAGAGCCATCAGGAAACCGGTGCGACAGCACGCCCCCAAGGGCAAAGTCACTGGCATCGGTTTCGGCTTGAAGAGGGGTTTGAGAATCGTGGTGGACAAGGATGGGCGCAGAGGTGAAGAGGGCCTTAAGGGTCTCGAAGGCAGACTGCTGCTGAGGCCCCCAGGTCCAGGGCTGGTCTTGCTTGGTGAGGTTTGTCAGGGGCGTCGCGATCTTCGAAAATCCTTGGATGAAGACCCGGTAAAAGTTGGCGAGCCCAAGAAACGAATGGAGGTCTCGAACCGTAGTGGGAGTAGGCCAATCTCGGATGGCTTGGATCCTATCCTCAGAAATGCTAATGCCCTTGTCGGAGATGATGAACCCAAGGAATTCCACTTCATGGACCGCCCAGACGCACTTGGCGGGCTTGAGTGCCAGCTTGTGTTTGTCAAGGCGCTTGAGGACTTCTTGCACAAGGCGGTCGTGTTCTTCCTTGGTGGCGGCGTAGATCAAGATGTCGTCCTGATAGATGAGGACACTTAGATCGAGAAGGTCGCGGAAGATCGTGTTCATCATTTCTTGAAAGACAGCAGGGGCATTGCAGAGACCAAATGGCATCACCAAATACTCGTACTGGCCGTAACGAGTGCGAAAAGATGTTTTCCACTCGTCACCCTTGGCAATGCGAATGAGGTTGTAGCCGTTCTTGAGGTCGAGCTTGGTGAACCATTGAGCATTGCCAATTCGGTCTCGGAGTTCGCCCATAAGGGGCAGAGGATAGCGGTTTTGAATAACGATCTTATTCAAACCCCGGTAGTCGACGCAAAGGCGAAGGGAACCATCAGCCTTCTTCACGAACAGGATAGGAGCGCCTGCGGGAGACTTAGAGGGCCTTATCTTTCCCTCCTTGATCATCCGATCAAGGTACTCGCGCAGGGCCTGGAGCTCAGTCTCAGATAGATGGTAAAGCGGGCCCCAGGGAGGAGTCGTTCCTTCCTTCAAATCGATTTTGCAGTCCCATTCCCAATGGGGAGGGAGCGAAGAGGCTAGTCATTCGGAGAAGCCAGCAGGATAGATCTGTTCCCACTTATCACCTTCAGAGGTCGAGGAGATGGAAGACAGCATGAAGAGCTCGGCAAAATTGCCCACTGGAGCTCTGGTCATGGCGGCACACCAACGACGGACAACTCCTTCATTGACTGGGGTGTCCACCCACCCAAGCAGTCCGCCGCCGACAGCTTCGGAGTTGGCGTAGAAGTCGTCGTCCTTAATCAATTCAAATGCCGAGGCCATCTGGACGGAAGGAGTCACAAGATGGTTCTTGCATTTAGAGGAGGGGAATCCCACGAGAACAGCCCGGTCATAATCGACCTGTGGTTCATGATCTTGGAACCACTTGACAGGAAGATATATGTCCACGTCTGGAGGCATAGGGCCAACGTCGAAGTCGATAAGTTCGCGATGGTTGAGGACCTGCATTTGAAGTTTCGGCGTGTAATACCACTCTTGCCAGCAGGAACCATCGTAGGCGAAGACGTTGACCACCTGGGACCGCTTCTTCTTAGGGACAGGGAGCCGATCCGAGATGTAGGCGCCGGTGGCTCCGTTGTCCAGCTTGGCTGTAGCTGTGATCACATGTACTTGGGGACCCTCAACGGAATGAGTTTTCCAGCGCAAAGTGACTGGAACCGTGATGCACCTGCCCTGGGCAGGGCCTTCTTTAGAGGAAACGATGGTTGACATGTAGGCGGTAGCGAATACGTTCCCTGATCTCTCCCGGGAAACTCGTGGCCGGAGCTCGCTATACGTCTTGTCCGCAAGGAGGTTGTTTCGAACAGTGGGAGTTGGAAATGCGGTGGGAAGAAAACTGAGAACTAGGGGTACAGTAAAGAGTGGTGGTCTGCTATACGGCCAGCGCATTTCGACCCGGAACGGGTCCTCCTCAGGCAGAACTTGCAAAAGAAAAGAAACCAAAACCTCTAATCAATGCCTCTATGAAAAGAAGGAAAATAATACATGAGGGTATCATAACAGTCGTAAGGACATCAGGTCATAACACATCACTCATGGGTATCATGAATTACATTAGCCTCAATGCTGGCAGGCCCACCCACCGAGAACGCAACAATGGTTGCGAACACCAGCTCCTTAGTAAAGATAGGCACAAAGGAAATTTCAAACAATGGTCTTAAAGGAAATTTCGTGCAACAAATCAATGCTTCAAACCAACTGGGTCTTAAAGGAAACAAAGACAAAGGAAAATGGGAGAGGTGGCGTGGGATGCCACAAAGGAGAGAGGGGTACTTACACCATGGGGATGTCATCCCCATCCTTCCAGTCGTCCGGGAGGTCGACCACTCGGGCTGCAGATGTCTTTTGCTGCTTCGAGGATGAGGAGTTCCCATCATCGTCTGCCTTGCATTTAGTTGAGGTGGACGCAATCTTGACTGCAGAGATGGAGAATTTCCTCGTAGAATAACAGTCCTTAACACTATGGTGTTTGGATAAGCAGCGTAGACAGGCCTTATTCTTCTTGGCCCACTCCTTCTCTTCCTCTGTGAGTTGAGGAAGCTTCCCCTTATCCTGGGAAGTGGACCCCGAGGGACGTTTGTCCTGGGTCTTTTTCAGCTTGTTAGAGGAGGAGGGCTGGGCCATACTCTGCTTGGTCGTTTGTCCCTTGTGGGACTCCTGGATGGCCACGCAGGCATCCTCCATTGCCAGGCCCACTTGGACCACTCGAGATAGCCATTCAGCCGCGGGAGTCTCGTGGGTGGTCTCGGCCGCCATTGCCAAGCGGAGATCTTCCTTCAGGCCCCTCTCAACCCAAAACCTGAAGGACTCTTGGTCGCCTTGGACGACCTGGTTGAGAGCCTCCATGTGGGTGAGGTAGGAGAGGATGCCCTTGGTCTGTTTCGCATTGATCATCTCCCTGAAGGCTTGGGGCTTGGTGGCAAAGGCCCCGAAGTATGTCTTCATGGCCTCGGTAAAGTCGTCCCAGATGACAGTCTGCTGGGTCCAGTGGTGTGCGTTGGCTTGCTACCAGACTCGCGCCGTACCCGTCATGTACGTGGACGCGAACCTGGTTTTGATCCAGTCTTGGGGAAAGGCATGTGACTAGAGGGCAAAGTAGTTCTCGCACTGCTCGATGAACTTCCTTATGTCCTCAGCCTTTCCTGAGAACTTCTCTGGATCCGCTGGCTTGGGACCCTTGAAAGAGGCAGACGGGACAGGAGGCGGGGCCGGGGTGCTGCGGTTGGAGGGAGGAGCCGGTGGGGCAGTTTGCCCAAGAACTTCCTGCATAATCCGCCAGACGTCACTCTCATTAAGCGGACGAGGAGAGGTTGGGCGGGGAGGTGGTGCGAAGGAAGCAAAGGAGGTTTCCCTGTGCCTCCAAGAAGGTCCTGCAAGGGCAGAACGAGGCGCAGGGGGAGGAGGAGGAGTAGGGGAGATGGGTCGGGAAGGTGGCCTAAAGGAAGGCAGACCCATTCTAAGGCCTCTGGGCCTGGGAGGAGGAGCAGTGACGTGTGTCGCTCCGTCATCTATGTCTATGATCTCATCCGGGTTCCTAGACACCGGAGGAGAAACAATAGAGCCATAGTGCTCCTTGTACTGATAGTACAAGTCCTTCCACAGCTTGGCGTCGTCGGTGGCCTTCATTAAGTCTTCCCTAAGCTTGACCATATCTTCCTTCCTCAAGGTAGACCTAGCAGAGAGAGCTTCATTCTCTGCCTTGAGGCGCAGAACTGAATGTTCTGCCTCGCTAAGCCTAGCCTGGAGAGAGACCTCGGCCTGCTCCAGGACTTGAACCCTAGCCTTGGCTTCGGCTAGTTTCGCCGTGAGAGCGGTGATTTGCTCATTAGGGGAGGCCAACAAGTGCAGAGCCTGGTCTGCGAGTTGCTGACGAAGACCTGACAACTTGTTGTTCAGGTCCTGCACCACATCCTGATGAGCTTTATTCAGGGTGTTGGTGTAGTCGGCTTCCCGTTGAGCAAAGGAGTCCCTCTCCTTCTGGATCTGCTCTATCGCCGACAGGAGGAGACTCGTCATTGAAGGGGGAAAAGCCACGGACAGCTTGGGGAGGGGCTTGTTGATATTGCGATGAAGGAGGATTGTTACAGTTCCAAGGTACCACGGACTTGCGCGATGATAGACTAGTACCTAGAATGCACCCAGTAAGTGTTATACCCATCACAGCTACCAGGCTCTGCCTGACTCGTGTGGCTCTGCCTTATTGGTCTTACATAAGTACGGCTCTGGTGCAGTGGCGCAGTCTGACAAACTAGCCACAATACCCATCCGGAACATGTGATCGGAATATCGGCACGTCGCGCAAGGACTTAGTCACCCTTGTGGAATGGGCGGCCTGACCGATCGAGCCAGTTATTGCGAGAGGACATGACACGTCAGAGGTCATGGCGATCCGTTGCTCATACATTGCTAATCTTTGCCTGTTCCGTCATCCGGACTCTTCTAGGCCATGCAAGAATTGGATTAGTGATCGATACGTTAGTCATGGATGTTCTGCGGGGTTCTATTTCCTTCTATTTCCTTAGTCATCTATGAGTCATTTCTTAGGATGGATTGTTCTATATAAAGTGGGGTTGTTGAACACTCTCTTGTCCACCCCCGAGCTCGAAATCCAAAGGTACCAGAAAAACTACGGAGCAAGGACCCTAGCCCTGGGCAAAGAACACCCCATCTACAAAAGGATACCACAAATGCCGGACAGACCCAACACAAACCCAAGACCCCCGAGAACCCCCAAATGGAACTGCCAAACCTTCTCTAGCACCTGGTCAATGACGAGAATGCCCCAGATAGACGCAATGCTCTGGACTATCAGGGAAGAACTCGGAGAGCGACCATTCGCATTCAACAAACTAGCGCCCCCGGTAAGCGCCTGGCCTATCGGCACCACAGGGAAACCCGAACTAGCGAAATACAAAGAGAAAAAGGAACAGCTCGAGACCTTCCCAAGAACCTTCGAAGATGACCACCTAGCAATTTTCACCGACGCATCCCAAGTAGGAGATCAAAACCAAGTAGGAATAGGACTGGTCGCGTACCTAGGCAACCGGGAAATCACACGTTTCAACAAAGGGCAGGGTCTAGGACTCCAAGTTTTCGACGGCGAACTAGAAGCGATCAAACTAGCATTCGAAACGGCGGCAAATCTTAAGAAGAAGCACCCCGAAATCACCAAGTTCACCGTACTCAGCGACTCCCAAGCAGCACTCCAGGCGGCCCAGAACCCCTACCCCTCGAACACCCAAAACGTCGCACAAGAAATCTTCCGAAAAAACACTGAGCTCATGGAAGCCGGCATCGGAGCCAACATGGACTGGGTCCCGGCGCACAGCGGCATCAGAGGAAACGAGGAAGCGGACCAAGAAGCGAAAAAAGCCTCACAGCTCCCCCCGATCACGAAGTCAGCGAGAAACAAAAAGACCATCACCAGGAGTACCATCAAAAGGCGAATAAGGGACACAATCAAAGCCAGCATGGTACGGCTCACGAACAAAGAACAGCCCTATACAGACAAGTACGATCACCTCCCACGATACGCGGCAACAAGAGCCTACCAGTTCCGAACCGGACACGCGTACGTCCCCAACTTTAAACCCTGGGATCGTCAACACAACCTCTGTCTCTGCGGAGAGCCGCAGTCCATAGAACACTTTCTCAAAGAATGTCCGTCCCCCACAAGCCCGAAAAACCAAATACCCCCGGAAACAAGCGTCGAAAAACTATTGTACGACAAACCGGACGACTGGAAAAAGCTCACCGACAAAGGCCTTGGAAGACCACCAAACAAAAACGGACCGCCGGAGGCCCCGCAAGTAGTCATCCCGAACAAGAGAAGAGCATTAGGTAAAGGCTAAAGAGGAGGAAAGTACTTTAGAAGCTTTATCGGATATTGAAGACCGGGAGAAGAGGTCGCGGAGGATTTCCTTTTTCCTTTTGTTCTTTCTTTTTCTTTTCGCTTTTTCCTTTTTCGCTTAGCCATGACGCTCCTTTTACTTCCTTTCCTTTAGTTAGTCCATCCTATTAAGTTAGCGAAAAAGACGCCCCGCTGGAGGAAAGTGTACGTAGATAGATTAGTTAGCTAGCTGTCTAAAAAATGGGAAAAGAGTTCCAACACTCTCTTGTCTTTCCTTCCTTTCTTCCTTAGCTTCGAGACTAGCTTCGAGTCTTAAGAATATATTTCGCCTTATCTTTGCGACTTAATATCTTCGTTCCAATTCTCTTAGTAGATGTGAGGAAACACTTGTTTAGTTGAGAAGAATAAGTTGAGATATCTGAGTTCACTCAGTAATACTTATAGCTTCGTACCTACCTGTGTTTACCGTACTTCTCTACCTCCTGAGATACGCACCGTTAACACTATATTCTTAAGTCATGGCTAGTCAAGATCAACCCATGACCGATCCCGAGACCGCTCTTGCTCTTTATGATGGCAAGACCCTTGATTACCCTCGAAGACCTGGATCAACTCGTACCAGGGCTTCCGCCTCGCTCCACCAGTCCATAACACTATCATCGGAAGAGATAGTCTTTGTGGAGCAACACCAAAGTAAGGTCAAGGCCTACTTTGTTGAACTAGACGCTGCCTTTCTACAGGCAAAGGAATTCATTGGAGAAGCTGCCTATGCAGAAATCAAGCAGCAGCTCTTCAACGATTTCCTAAAACAGAAAGAGGAGATCCAAGGAATCCTCTATTCCACCATCCGTGCCTATCAAGACATGGGCAAGAGGCTGCCGCCAGTCCTCATCACCTTTCCCCGAACAACCACCGACATACTTCTCTCCTGCATCAACCAGTTAAAGGAGCAGAAGGACCTGAACAAGTTTCAGGAAGGCAAAATCAGGGAGGAACTCCAAACCCTGATGGGAAGGGAATTCAGCAACCTTCAGTACGAAAACGAGAACCTGAAGAAGGAGCTGGAGACTGCCAAAAAGCAACCTGTGGTAGTCCAGGACGATGAGGCAGATAGGGAATACATTTCCTATCTGGAACGGGAAAACCGGGAACTGGAAGACAGAATAGCCTGGATGGAAAGAGCAAGCCTGAATCAGGCAAGTAGGATCCAGGTATTGGAGACTGACTTGGCCCAGGCTAAGGCTGATGCCCAGGTGGGGGACGACTGGGTCAAGGAAAAGCAAGAAATCCTGGCACAGCTCAAAGAAGCTCAGGAGGACGCTGCCTTGTCCAAAGCCCGCCTGGACAAAAGAAGGGCTCCCTTTGATTCGGAGCTGTCCCCGTCGGAATCGGAAGGTCCGGGAGAGCGACCAAGACTGAGAAGGAGATCAAAGGCGGTCTTCAACCTGATCGGCCTCTTCAATGGCCAAGGTTCAGGAGCCCCGCCGAGAAATCCAACTCCCCCTCCACCAATTCCGCCACGACCATCACCGCCGCCCGTTCCTCCTCAGACATTCACCTTGGAGGACGTGCAAAGAATGATAGATGCCGCGGTGGCAAGGGCAGCCACAGAGGCCCCTCAAGCACAGCCAAACGTCAACTTCAAAGGACCGAAACCAGCTCAGCCAGACAAGTTTGGAGGCAAGGCGGAGGATATTGTCAAACTCCAACTGCAGTGTGACACTTATTTTGCACTGCAGGCCTACCTCTTTCCTTCGGACCTGGTCAAGATTCAGTTTACATCCACCCTTTTCACAGGGAATGCACTGAGTTGGTGGAGGATCCACCATGCAAGGTGGACAACCCCTTTGGCTCGATGGGCGGACTTTCTTGAAGCCCTTAGAGTAAACTTTGGTGCCTACACGCTGAGGCCCAAATACACCTCCCTTCTGGTAAAAGCCAGACAAACAGGACCCATCCTGGACTACATCATTTACATGAGAACACTCAATGATGTGGTGGGCTACCCGGACAATATCCTTAAGGACTGGGTAAACCAAGGACTCCACGAAAAACTGCGGATGGCAATTGCCATGAACTTCTCTGAAGGGTATCAGACGGTCAGTGATTGGTTTGACCGCGTCCTGACGGTAGGACAGCAGATCGAGGAGGCCGCCAGGTTGGCAGGCAAGGACCCGTGGAAGGTCGCAGAGCAAAAGGAGAAAAAGAAGGATCCTCGACCACCCTCGCACCCCTCAAACCAACTCCTTAGGGAGAAACAGGAAGGCAAGGTGAAGTCAACCAACGCCAAGCTTCCTGAGTTGACGGGGTCCGAACTCAAGTGGGCCCAAGATAATAAGGCCTGTACGAGGTGTGGCAGGACCAACCACTCTTCAAAGACTTGTTTCGCCAAATACAAGTCTTCCGACATTCCTCAGCCCAAAGCAAGACACTCTCACAAGAGAGGCAGGGATGAGGATGACAAGGAGAAGAGTGAGTCCTCCAAGAAGACCAAAACAGAACAAGCCGCCAGGGTCATCGAACTTCCAGATACCTGGCAGGAAGGTGAGGATATTCCGATGGTTTGAAGAGCCGACAACTCGACATCATGTTTTCCTTTGTTCTGAAACCATCAAGAAAAGTTGGAGGAGTACTGATAACCCCTTTTGAATTTTTATTTGGAACCGGTGTTCAAGCGGGATTTTCTTAGCCCCTTGTTCTTGGTGGGTGGGCCGCCGGTATTGAGGCTTGTACTTTTGGTTATGATTTATGAGACCCATGATCATGACTTATACCCCCTTATGAAGCACACGATTCTCCTTTCTATCCAGCACGAGTTTCCTTTTTAGAGTTTCTTTATAGATCTCTTTGTTTGTCTGAGGATGGCCTTAAGGTCGAAACATGCGGGTCATGTAACAAACTGCCTTTCTTTATCATACCCTACTGTTCCTGTGGAAGCCCCTTTCAAGCACTCAAATCGCCTCTGATACCCACATTCCTCATTTTCAAACTCTTCGTACAGCGGTGTCCGGCCACGACATTCCCGGGAGATATCAGGGAACGTATCCGCTGAAGTCATGTCTTACTCCATTTCTGCTCGTGTGAAGGAAGAAGGCCCTGTTCAGGGCAAGTGTGTTAAGGTTCCCGTCACCCTACGGTGGCGGACTAATGAAGTGGAAGGTGTTAGGACCCATTGCCTCTCTGCCACGGCGAAACTCGACAATGGAGCCACAGGAGCCCTGATATCGGACAGGCTCCCGGTGCCGAAAAAGAAAAGGTCAACCCCAGTCAATGTGTACGCTTACGACGGCACCTGCAAGCAAGAGTGGTATTATACCCCAAAGCTCCAAATGCAGGTTCTCAATCACAAAGAGAACATTGACTTTGACGTCGGGCCGACTCCAGAGGACGTCGACATCTACCTTCCTGTCAAGTGGTTCCAAGACCATGAACCGCTTGTTGATTACGACAAGGCAGAGTTGGTAGGGTTTCCTAGCGACAAGTGCAAGAAGCATCTAGTGGCGCCACAGGTTCGGTTGGTCAATGCCCTAGAGCTCTTGCAAGATGAAGATTTATATGCCAATGATGCTGCTAGAGGCTCTGGTCTCTTGGGGTGGGTGGATACCCCAATAAGCATGGCAGAAACGCGGAGGTGGTGCTCCGCTATGACAAGGCTTCCTATGCATGAGTTCGTGGAAGTCTTTATCCGATCCTCCTCCTCCGACCCTTCTCCGGCAAAACCTGAGAAGTGGGAACAACTCTATCCTGCGGTCTTCTCTGAAAGGTTGGCGTCGCAACTGCCCATGCACTGACCTTGGGACTGTCGTTTGGATATGAAAGAAGGGACGTCTCCGCCTTGGGGCCCCATATACAAGCTGTCAGAAACTGAGCTTCAAGCGCTCAGGGAGTATCTGGATAGAATGCTAAAAGAAGGAAAAATCCAGCCCTCCAAGTCTCCAGCTGGGGCTCCCATCCTGTTTGTCAAGAAGGCAGACGGATCCCTGCGCCTTTGTGTGGACTATCGCGGCCTAAACAAAGTCCTCATTCAGAATCGCTACCCTCTCCCCCTCATGGGAGAACTTCGAGATCGCATCGGCAAAGCCAAATGGTTCACCAAACTGGACCTTAAAAATGGCTACAACCTCATCCGAATTGCGAAAGGCCACGAATGGAAAACTGCGTTCCGAACTCGGTATGGGCAATTCGAATACCTTGTAATGCCCTTTGGACTCTGCAATGCACCTGCAGTGTTCCAAGAAATGATGAATACTATTTTCCCAGACCTTTTGGATTTGGGTGTTATCATCTATCAGGATGACATCCTCATCTATGCTGAAACGATTGAAGAACATGATCGGCTAGTCCGTGAAGTTCTGAAGCGTTTGGTCCAGCACCAGTTAGCTCTGAAGCCAACGAAGTGCATCTGGGCTGTCCACAGCGTTGAATTCCTAGGGTTCATCATTTCTGCTGACGGAATCTCCATGGCCGAAGATAAGGTAGCTACGATAAAGGACTGGCCCGCTCCAAAAACGGTCACTGATGTTCGTTCGTTCCTGGGATTCGCAAACTTTTACCGCATCTTCATTCTCAACTTTTCGAAGAAGGCGGCACCCTTGACGGACCTCACCAAGGACAAAACCCCATGGACCTGGGGGCCTAAGCAACAGCAGGCCTTCGACTTTCTCAAAGACGCCTTTACCTCAGCACCGATCCTCACCCACTACGATTCCTCCTTACCTCTTGTGGCAGAAACTGATGCGAGCGACTTCACCATTGGCGGTGTTCTCTCGCACCAAACAGATGCCTTACATCCCATAGCTTTTCACTCCCGCAAAATGTTACCCGCGGAAATGAACTATGAGATCTACGACAAGGAGATGTTAGCAATAGTGGATAGTCTTCATTATCAGTGGAGACATTGGTGTGAAGGAGCCAAACACCCGGTCCTGGTCCTTACTGACCATAAGAATTTGGAGTACTTCGCGACCACCAGAGTTTTATCTCGGCGCCAAACTAGGTGGATGGAGAAGCTCGGGAGCATCGACTACAAGATCGTGTATCGCCCCGGGACTAAAA
>JABYPW010002539.1:0-11013 GCA_016880775.1 Phymatotrichopsis omnivora | reverse complement strand
GCTTCCCCCTCCCCACCCATCTACCGTAAAATATCATTGATATACGCCATTCCCTCCTTCCTATACGTATCGTCCTCAACATAGCTCGTATCACTCCTAAACACGAAATTCTTTGGCGCATCTCTATAGCTCGGCCATTCCGGTATTCCTTCCACTATCAAGAGTCAGTCTCGCCTCTCCACAGCCAATGCTCAAAAAAAACGAGCACAAAGGAAATACTTCACCTCTATGACCGTTCGGATTCAAATCGTACGCAAAGCTCGTCCACATCCTCGCCATCAAATGGCCCAGCTTCAAATCGCTCGGATCGGACCCCAACGGCGCAAGCGTCTGCACCGGATTCGAAAAGACGTACGGAACCTGTATTCCCAGTCTCGGCCAGCTTTTCTCCAGAACCAAGATAGGAGCCTACATACCTCGGTAAAATGCACCACGCCAATTCGGGTGCTGGTATTGAACACCGGGCTGTCGAATCTGTACGACCAAACGCCGGCGTCTGCATGCCGTGCATACGACTCCGCCAGCAGCCTCCGTGGCGCATCCATCGTCAGGTCCCCAGCAATCGAGGCATACCGTTTATACTGGAGGCCCAAGTTCGAGAAGCTGAGGTTTCCGGTACCGTAGGGTGAGCCGAGCGAGGGGTCGTTCGGGTAGAGAGCGAGAAGGGCCTCGGCTTGGTGTCTGGTTATTACCCAGCGTTTCGAGGCTGCAGCTGGCATTAGAAGAGAGAGCACAGAGGAAAGCGGAATGCGGAAATCGCAAGCGTACTCATTAATTGCTCCAGCGCCTGGGCATCCGTGTTTACCCCTGTAGCCCCAAAGCTCACGCCCTCGTCCGTGTTCGATCCCAGGAGAATCGGCACATTGACCAGCTTCCCGGCTTTCAGCGCCGTGGCGGGCCACTGTCGCATCAAGTTGCCGTCGAAAGCCGCGAACCAGTCGTAGGGGATCGCTCTGAACACCTCGTACATCGTGTTGTAAGGGACAGAGCGGAGACATTCCAGGGTGTCTGTGGCGTTGTAGCAGCTCGTGTTTGTGGTCACTCGGTCATATAGGGGCTGGTACCAGCGAGTATCGTTCCACGGGGGGCCGACAGCATTGCCGGATTCCATGATTGCTGGGAGGAAGGGGGGGGGGATGTCAGCGTTAATCTGCTTGAAATTGGGGCATTTATTGCGGAGACTTACCGGCGCGGAAGAGGTTTTGGTCTTCTCCGCCGTAGGCTATGAGGTGTGCGCCGATGCTGTAGGCTCCGGCAGACTAAACATCTTTTTTGTTGGCGTTGTGCTCTTTTTATTTTTTTTTAATTTTTATTTATTTTGGATGCCGCTTTCGAAATGATTTGGAAAAACGCACCTCTCCCCAGATGGTAACCTTTTTGGGGTCGCCGCCGAAGGCTTTTACCAATAGGTCAGATGTCGATGCTATGTAATCTCTGCGTGGGAAGGTTACCTCTGATGTTCCTTTGGATGAACTCCAACGCTATCCTCTGATCACGCAAACCAAGGTTTGCGTTACCAGAGTTCTGCAAAAAAGTAAGTAATCAAACATACGTTAGCCACGCAAGCAGAAAATCGTTGAAATAAAAAGACGAGACTCTTTTTTTTACCATAACGTCTTTTCCAAAAAGGAAACCGAAGCCGCCGAGGCGGTAGTTCAACGACACTCCGATTACGGGTTTTCCATTTTCAACGCTTTGCTGAATCACATAGCTCATGTTGTACCTGCGCACCGGGAATTAGCTAAGTACATATCCTCCTCCAAGCTCCAGCAAAACCAAACCTAGGATCCGCGCTTGTTCCCTGAAGGAGCCGTTAGCATCTCTCTACAATATGCGTATCTGGAGATCAGCCTACCTGTTGCCAGCCTCCGCCATAAATCCACACCAACACCGGCAGCAGGCCAAGCTGCGAGACTCTCGGTTTGATAACATTCAAATTCAGGCAGTCCTCATTGACCTCTGTCAGCCCCAGCTCCAGCAACACCCACGTATCGTTTCCAAATCCCGGACACGAATAGCCATACTCCGTCGCCGACCTGGTGTCGTTGGAAGTGGTGGAGATCAGTGTCGAGGGCGTAAAGCGAACCGGCTTCTCGGCGTACGGGATGCCGAGGAATACGTCTTGGTCGAACGTGGGCAGATACCTCCCGACGAAATTCCCGGACTGCAGACTAACGACTGGGTCCGAGGCTGCGAGAGCCTTCAAACTAAGGATGCTGATTAGCGCCGTCCGTGCAAACGATGAGAGCGTCATCTCGCCGGGCGGGATGGACGGATGATGTACTTCTGCACGGCCTCTCAGCAGGATTTCGATGCAGCGCTGCAGAAACAGCGCTGCAATGCCTAGCACACCGTTTTTATATCCTCCCTTCCCCCCACCGCAGCGCCGCCGTCGCCGTCGCTAAATCATATCCGAACTCATCCGTCGCCCCGATGTTGTGGAGGAGAATTTGCGGGGAAATGGATTATGGAGAATCGAGAGCGGTGCGGGGTGCACAGGGGGGTGGTGATGAGAAAACCTGGGGATTGTGGGGAAATGAGGACAGGCGGTGATCGTGGAATGCTTTAATCGTTGACGTTTGGAGCGGAGCTTTGCCGATGGTGTGCACTTCATACTCGGTTAGATTGTCGGCTTTCCCGAGATGGCGGTGAATTTTGCTGTGCAGTTATATATGGACGTAATGTACTGGCACATGTACTAGTACACGTACATACATGCAGACGTGGGTTTGGTTGTTGATTTTCCGATGAATTTGTGAATCGACATACATGCATACGTTGGTTTAATCGTCGGCTATGCAGTTGCTGCAGGAGCAAGTTGAAAGAGGAGCTCATAACTTCGTCATTAGTGGGGTCATACATAGCAGCAGTGGAGTCTTCAAATTTATGAACATGAGCTACTATGTGCACTTACCAAGTACATAGAGTTATCTCTTCAAGGTCTTGCGGAACAGGTGGAGGTGAGCGCCATTTTCAGCAACATTTATTCCTCGCAGAAGAAACCAGCAATCTCCATTGGAACTCGTAAGTTTCGCCGCTAAGCAATTGAGCGCGGTATTATTTACAAGCAATGACAGAACAATCGCAACCTTGAGAATTATTCGTAAATACAAACCGGAGTAATTACATGCGTGGCCTGACCATATAGCAAAAACTGAGCAAAAACGGGAAAAAGGCCAAAACCGACCACAACCTCGCCAACAGCGCCTTACCCTGTGAGATTTTACCTCGGTATCATCTACCCATCGTAATCATAGCACAGAAATTCTCCCTTAATATTCATAAGTTGTGCCAACGTCACTTCCTTCCCCAACTTTCCCAAATTAACCTTGAAGTCTAGCGTGACGTTTCCAGCCTGCGTGTTATTGTAATCGAACGGAACGATGGGACCGGATACATCATAAAGACGTTCTCTTAGATTCTGCTCCTGCCAATTCCACCATATGCGGTCCAAGTTTCCATGGTGTAGGTAAAAAAGCGGGTCTGATATAATTCAGGGTTAGGGTTTCAATACTTCCAAGCAATTGACGACAAGGGGAATGAAGAGGCAGAAACACACCGCCCGGGCTGTTATAAAAATCACCCATTATCCCAAGGAGTCCACCGACAGCAAAATGGCCTCCGCCGTGGATGTTTGATATGTTGAGGTTAAGCTCGGCCTCCGTGCGTCTTGCCATTGCGCCGAAATTGGGATTATTTACAACTTCTTCGACCGTCGACCGATTGCAGTGTGTCCTGGCGAGATACTCGGAAAAATCTCTAGCAAGGCAGTGGGGATTCCTAATGCTAGTGTTCGAAGACGGGCCGATGCTTATTTGGAATTTATCGAACGTGAATGGGCCCGCGGGGACGCAGCCGCCGCCGGTTCGGTATGGAATTTGGATGGGGTATTGCGATGGATCTTCGACTTCGACGTAGGGGCCGTTTCCGCCGAATCCTATCTACGTGAGCCGTGGTGGTCGAAGGCAATTGACTTCACTGGGGGGCCAACCTGTTTCGTTGTCGAAAAGAGGCCATTGTTCCATCGGGAGGTCTGTCGCTGTATCGATTGTCCAGTCCCAATATCTGCTCACGCGTCAATCAATTAATCCGCACCCAAAATAAAGGCTGACTGTAAAAAATCCAGTATCACTCACGGCTGTCCCCCGGTATATCCGCATTCCTCCCTCAATGCCTTCTCATATGCGGCCACCATGTACCGATGCCAGGGCAAAAAGTGGCCCACAAAGTGGATGAAGTCCGCTTGCGAGCTGTGCACCCCAATAAAGTCATCGTATCGGGTAACAACACCTGGATTGTCGGCGGTCGTAATGGCGGGCTTGTTTCCAAGACATTGGACTGCGGTGAGGTATTCTTTTTTCTGGCGGGTGCTCATATAGCGCCTGGGTATGGATTAGAGCCTGGAATTGGAGTAGGAGTGTTTTTTTGTTTTTTTTTTGTTTTTTTTTTGTTTTTTTTTGTTTTTTTTCAATAGGGAGAGGGTTGCTTTACCATTCTTTCCTTATGAGAGGGTTCCGGCAGACAGATGTCCCGGCTGCCGAAGTTTCGGAGGTTTCAACGGGCAATTGAGAGGACGTGAAGATATACGTTAGGAACAACGACAAAGTGAGCAGGAATTGGCCCTTCATCTTGGACGATTTTCAGAAAACTTCGAAGCAATGCTGAAAACCTTTCGATTCTCTGAGGACCTGGAGGAGAGCCATGAGGCAACTCCGTCCATTTTAAATACAAACGTGAAAATCTCACCAACATCTGACACGCACCGTTGTGCCAGAACCACCGTGGTATCGCTAGTACATTATAATATCGGAAAGCGGCACACATCTTCGCAACACGCACTTACATGTTGTACAGGAAAACCGACACTACTAGGACATAAACGATTACTGAAAATAGGTTACCAATTCTTTCATATATGATTAGCGATGTTCTTGTTGGAAATTCTCGATGAAGTTGGTACATGTACACATCTTCGGCTTTAGGTTAAGCCGTGGAGAAACTGTTGAACTGTGACACAGCAGGCGTACAACCTTACGGAGCTCTATACGAGCCGGGGAAGCCCTTGCAACCGACAGATTGCCGGGTCACGAGTTCTCGGGAACAAACCATAAACGACGTTATACATGTACTAGTAGTCTCCAGTGCATGTAGACAGATACGACGAAATTTCGAAAATTACGCCTCAGTTTCCGGGAAGCAAACACCACGAGCGCGAATAAATCTCCAATTTTTCTCAACTTTGCGACTGTTCACTTCTCTTCTATCTGCTTCTACCGCTGTATTTTTCGAGTGATCTTTTGTGACAGGACGGCATGGCACAGAACGGCACAGAAAGAAAAAAAGCCAATCCAATATATCAGGGATTCGGTGGCTTTGGTGATGCGCGCATGGAAATACTAATAATTCGGAACTTTCCTATTGACCGTTTCTCCTACGGTGCTCATGGAACGAAGCCTTCGTCGCATACAATGCGCATATGCATGCACAGTCAAAAAGATTCATGCACTGTATATAATAATAGCCCGAGTCACAAACATGGGCACGAACAACGAAAATCTATCCTTAAACATTGGCAACACGAAGGCTGATCATCTATACTCTATCAATAGGGCAAGGATCCGGGTACCCTGTTAAAGCTGATTGAAGAAGGAAAATGCCCGAACGCAGAGGATTATAGATTGACTCTTCGCTGCGATTTCCAAACCCGTTTTCTTATCATAAGCTATCACTCGATATACGCCGTCAGAATATAAAAGCGGCATTTGTGAGAAGCCATAAGAATCAGAATCAGGCCATACCATGAGACTTTCGGATCACCAGGTGTGTTTCAGTGCATGACATTCACTCTAACGCTGCGGATCTTAAAAGAAAGGACATGAGAATTTCTGGGAGGCTTATTGTAATCACCTCGGTTGTAGGACGGAGCGTTGAAAAAGGATAATTTCGGTAAAATATTAATGTAATTCTCAACTCACCGGATGTGTCTATCTATATACCCTTGCCCCTCTTGCAGAGATATATATTAGAGGGATCCGGCAACTCGAATTCTGGCAGGTTAAAGCGGGTCCTCTCGCTGTGGCTGCCGGTGTAACAGGACTTTTTGAAGTTTTCAAAAAAGTTGATCTGGCAGCTTCGTGTATCTGGCAAGGCTTTAGCGGAGCAATTCGCAGGGGAACTAGCAGGGAAAAAAAAGCTGGTATGTAACCGTATTTTTGCGTTGATTGTGCTCTCGTTCATGCTCCTTCGATCTTAGTTGCTGCCGAAATGCGTTGTTTACTTCGTTTTACATTTTAACAGGAGACGCTAAGAAATCCCGTTGCTAATTCGGAAATCCTGTAGGCTCTGGCAAGACTTTTAGCGTACCTAGCCACACTTGGCAGCTCGTTGCTGTGGAAATAACCTGCAGGAAAAGTTGCCGGATCCCTCTGTACAGTGAACGGCATTCGAAGGGTGGAGCATCTCCATCCCTTGCTTCGCTCTTCAAGGGTTTTTAAAATTAGCCAATTGGTTACTATAAGGTTGTTACATACATGCATATGCATATGCATATATAAGATACTCCAAGTGATTGCCGTGAATTCCAAATATCTCTCTATTCCATCGGCTGGTGATCGACTGCTGCCATTTGGTGCTGGCAACCGAACTAGGGTCAAGACCAGGGGTATGATTGGTTCATACACGTACGTTGTTCGTTTGTCTTCGGAATCTCAATAGTATTGCTCCCACTTTTCTCTAATTCTCCGTGCAAATTTTGACGCCGTAAGCACTATTTCAACTCTGAGAGCCTTAGTCACCGTGAATTGAGACTTCGGCCGTGCAACGGGTTACTCGCTGAAGCACATCCAGCAATCGTGAGCCAATCCCTTTCTCTCCGGCAAATACATGCGAAGCCAAAGGAACTTCCTATGGTACGCTTTTCTCCAGGAGGACATAGACCGGTACATCGAACAAAGGAGGGGAAAGCGGAAAGGAGCTATTGTTCCTATTTTCGGTAGCAAGCACTACAGTATAAAGAAAGTAGTTCTCGGAACAACGTTTCCAATGTCGCGTCTTCTAGCAAACTGCGCCGAACACCTCAACCATGTACTTGGTGTGAAATAAGCCAAGTTGCATTATGTTCTTCTCCATTTTTTAATAAATTTCATACCGTACCCGCAGATTTTTAATCCAACTTTGATACTCTGCGCACGGAGCCTCTAGTTTTTGAGTTAGAGCCAAAAGACCCTTGTCAGGGCATTATTTTAGCAACATTAGGATACACTATCGCCGCAATGCGCATCTTACAGGCGTCCTCTTCATGCAGTCGGAATGTCTTTAAATCGGAAGCTTGCAAAACCGGCACTATTTGGTCAATGCTAGTTCTAGTAGCTGCCGTGGTTCGGTGGCTAATATACCGCCCAGACGTTTCCATGTGGAGGAGCTCTTAACCACCTAGAACAATTTGTAGGCCCAGGTGGAAGTCGGTTATCGATGAGCAGTATGGCGTGAGTTTTACTTTTCCGCGTGATCGTGAAAATAACGATCGCTCGTTTATTGGGTTTCCTGTCCGTCATAAATCCGAGAGCTTCACATATCATACCCAGCGAGAAATTGCCTTTACATGTATCACGGCTGCTTCGCTTGCCCATTGCAGTCGCTTCGCTTGCCCATTGCAGTCGCTTCGCCTTTACTCGAACATGCCACCCAGTAGAGAGGAAAAAAGTGATGGCGAGCCATATTGACACTGTCTGAACCGTTACTGAAACGAAACTTACTCGATTAACTACAAGAGCACGGCACAGTTTTCGTTGGATATCATTCCATGTTCTTGCTTAAGCTGACCGAGGCGAGGAGGGGGAGTCAAAAGCACGATTTAGCTATAGAACATGGATAGGATAGCTTTTTACTAATTTTCAATGCAGCTTTTTACTAATTGATGCTCAGTAAAGATCTGCAACTGCGAGGTGCGAGACGTGCGCTACGTTGTAGATATGACCGATATCGTTACGTAATGCCGTGCCCATTCACTTCACTTGTAAGTATGGCGTTTACTGAGCCTTGGCGAAGACTACATGTACTAGGGTATGGAAAAAAGTGATCGCAATGCATGAGTGGCGAAGTCACTGCGCCTGAGTGGATGAGTGACTTTGCCACTGCCAAGACGGGATCATTTATTGTTGTAACAAAGTACATATACCAACTGCAAACGGGACACAGAACGCAGCAAAATAATGTAGTTCAACGTAAAAGTCTGTTGGAAAGAAACGGAGATCGCCGTATCTAGAGCAAATACGCACACGTAAAGCCGGAATTAACTATTTCTACTCTACACTAAGTGATTCATATTAGGCGTACTTAATGCCTAAGCTTCCAGTTATTCCGCAGATCTGCGAGAATCTCCGGCAGCATGCCAAAAAAAAAAAAAAAAAAAAAAAAAAAAAAAAACGGATATCCGACGCTATTCTGTGAAGATTTTGGCAAAGATTACATACGTGCACTTGACATTGGCAATGACAAATGCATAACCCCACGCCCGTTGCTGCGTAACCGCAAACCTACAAAGTTGCCAGGAGCAAAAAAAGCAACGACCGTGGCCTTCTTCGCTTACAACAATTTCCCCTTGCTTCCCATCGCCAGTCATAATCCGGCAAGCGCACAAACAAGAGTCTATAAAGCATTTTATCAGAGGGCTTGCTCAGTTCGACACAACTCATAACATTTGCTTATGATGGCTACCGGCGGGAGTATTTCTAAACGAGGGGTCGTGGGCCTTGCCAGTGGAGAGCTCATGAGCAGGCTGTTTGACGTTCTGAGCAATCAGTACCACAAGGAGACGAACCCAACCGGAGTGGTCAGTTTGGGGATTGCAGAGAATGTTCGTATAGCGTGTCCAAATTTCCAATTGTTTCGTTTATTCGAGGTTGGAACGCTTGATATTCTATTGCTAAGTCCTATTCGTGATGAGTCAGAGCCACATGCATAAAGAATTGACAGAGTTTGCGAACAAGAATGTGCGTGATTCGTACAAAGTGTCAATACTCAATTGACGATTGCAGTTCAATCTTGACGCATTCACGTGCACCTACGGTGACGGCGCTATCGGTGGGTGTTCTTCACTCGTTCTGTCATACGCACTCACTCATATATCCAAAGGAAGCAAGAAATTCCGAGCCGCGCTCTCCAATTTCCTTAACGAACGTTTCAATCCCGCCGAATCAGTTAAGCCAGAACAAATCGTTGTTTTGGGGGGAGTGACTTGTATCAACGACTCGCTCGCATGGGCCCTTGCAGATGAGGGTGATGGTTTCCTGTTGGGAGCACCTTTCTATGGCGCTCTCGTCAATGACTTTGCCGCCCGTTCTTCGTAAGTCCTATGTGGAGTGCTCTATAAATTATTTATCCTCTTCTCATTGGCCTACATGTATATACATTTCATGCAGCTTCTCTGATCGCTTAGCGTAACAGTGTAAAGGCAGTTCCGGTCCACTTCGGCGAGATCGATCCGTTCGGTGTTGGCGCAATCGACAAATATGAAGCTGCACTCCTCAAATCCCAACAATCAGGTACCCCAATTCGTGCCGTTGTTATCATCAATCCGCACAATCCCCTCGGAAAATGTTTTCCCCGAGAGACCCTGGTAGCTTTGCTTCAATTTTGCCAGAAACATCGTGTTCACCTTATCAGCGATGAGATTTATGCGCTCTCGGTGTTTGAGAATAAATATTACCCCAATGCCACAAAGTTTACTTCGGTACTTTCTATCAACCTTGAAGGGCTAATTGATAGGAAGTTGGTCCATGTGTTATATGGAGTGAGCAAGGTAAGAGCGTTTTCCCCACCCCCCCAACTGTTGGAATAGATGCGCAAACCGAAGACTTTTTTTAAATTGACATATCAAAGGATTTTTGTGCCAACGGACTTCGAATTGGCTCATTGATCTCCCAATACAATGAAAAACTTATACAAGGACTCCGAGCCATTTCGTAAGTTGTCTTTCTGAATAGCTCAGAAAGCTTTTTTTCTTTAAAACCAACACTTTGAGCACTTATTGACGCATCCGGCGTCAAAAGGATGTTTGCTTGGCCTTCGGGACCAGCGGACCATATTTCCACCCGTCTTCTCGAGTCTCGTGATTTCGTCGATTCTTTTATAGCAACAAACCAACAACGCCTTGCGGCAAGCTACGAAATTGCGACCACTTTCCTGCAAGAACGTGGAATTAAGTATTATACGGGCGGGTGAGTTGGAATCCTCATATGCCAGACGTTCACTGGTTAATACTACGCTAGAAATGCCGGTTTTTTTCTTTGGGTTGATTTGCGTTTCGCGCTTCCTCCTCCGACTGATGAACATAAGTCAGACGTGGCTCGAGAGCGAGTATTGGCAAAACAACTACTTGACGGAGGTCTATATCTCGCCACCGGTGAGGAATTTCGCAGTCAGGAAAGTGGTTGGTTCAGGATTGTGTTTTCTCATCCTAAAGAATACTTATTGGAGGGGTTGCAACGGTAAGTTCTTGCGTGGTTCTTATTTTTTTTTTTTTTTTTCTCACCGGGCCCCTCCCCCCCCCCCCCCCCCCCAATCCCCCAACAAATTCTCTTTCCCGCTGCGAAGGAAAAGTGATCTTGGAAGTTGCAAAGCCTTGTTCTAAGGGTTAATCACAAACTTGGCGGAGACAGGTTGGCTATGATTATAGGGAGAGGTTGAGCTGCTGTCATCGCTGATGATACCCATGTCTCTCAACTTGTTCACAGAGCATCACTCGCATCACTGTTTAAGACTCGTAGTTTTTAAGAATCGAGATTATTCAATGGACGCCAAAAAAATAGAATCTGATTGGCTCGTTTATATAGGATTACCATATATATTTATTATTCAAAATATTGTTTGGAACTAATGAGAATAGAGGAACGATCAATACGTATATACTGACATTCGAAAATTTTATTTACTGTAGCAGCGCTTGGGCAGCAAAATTACAAAATATTATCGCCCATTCTCAAATTGGACTGGATACGTCAGTGTTGAAAAACG
>JABYPW010002538.1:0-11016 GCA_016880775.1 Phymatotrichopsis omnivora | reverse complement strand
AAAAAAAAAAAAAAAAAAAAAAGTCATGTTATGCACTGCATGTTTGCGTATTTGCCTATCAAGCAGGCTACAACATACTTCCTATCCATTCTTAGACCAATTTACCTCAGTAACTGGCTCGTTACCTAAGAAATAAACCCCTTTTATCTTGCTCTTCTCTCATTTGGTGAGAGTAATATGCTCAATCGCAAGACAAATTTGAGTCCAATCATGATGACTTCAGGAATGACCATAGCGAAGAGATGATTTGCTGGTAAACATATCCACTATACGGAAGGCACATGTAATTTTACCATTTTTAGAAGCACTACGCAATGCAAGGATCTTAGCCAGTGTATTATTTTGCGGCCTTGAAGTCGATTTTCAGGCGTATGATGTTTGTAACTGGATCAATGATTAATCGCTATTTCAGATGTCTCTCTTGCTTTGAGCCTGTAGGCGATGCATTTGTTTATTTTCTCCAAGTGCTGCTTGCTTCAAGCTCATTTGCTCATATGTCAGATTCTACATCTCTTTAGTCAATAAGCAAAATACCCATTTTCGACAACATTATCGAGGGTCTATACTAACCATGCCCAAGAAGCAAACATGACTCCAGGTGCAGGCTCGACAAGACACGACGAGAACAACCAGCGAAGCAGAGACCTGTCCCCTGCCGCCTTTCTTCCCTACGCCTTTCCGGGCATTTGTTTTTTGGTGGTTCGGTAGTAATTTATTTCAGCTGCAGAAGAACAGAGTAATTAATTCATTTGATGCATTGACGCCGCTTTCAGTTATTGTTTTTATGGGAAAGACTGGGTCTGGAAAAAGCAGCTTCATAAACATGATTAGGGGACTAGAACTCAATGGTGATCTTGTATGGCGGGGGATAGTAGACAAAAGCCACCTGGGTTTATGCGAGGAGGAAAGCGTTTGTATGACGCCACTTTCAGTTAAACCTAGCCACCTAAATGTGTTTAGTATTTCACATATGGCAAGTCTATTATTAGTACCTTCAACTATGTATATCTTGGTTTGATTATATTTGAGCGCACGAATATAACTGTAAGAATAATAAACAAAAAATTATAGGCTTATACTTCTATAAAATGTTTATTTCCCCACAGTTAATGGCCTTTTGGCCCTTAGGAGAAACGTATGCCAAATTAATACGAGCCTCTCCTCTGATCACCCAGATTCCGTAAAGTTTCTTGATAGTTCTTGATAGTTCATAAAGAGTTCAGCTCACCTCGTGATACGTGCCTCTAAAGTTCTCATTGCCAAACTGTTGGGTTTGTCATATCCTCTATGCTATTCGTTGGCCCAGCTGACTGACAATTATGTATGCAATTGCGGGTTTTAAAGGTATAGTCATGTGATCACCAAGCGTTGTGGTGTAAAGCAATATGTCTGTACATGTATGTATAAGTATTTCGGAGGAGACGAGGCGAACTATGATGAATCTCATAACAATGCAACCTTTTCGCTTAGGGATATCATATTGTTAGTGCTTCATCCAAAACATTTTTTATTTTACTTTGCGCGTAAATTTAATCGTGAGACAGACGAAACTATTTCGCCGTGTCGCAAACAAATAAGCCACGCAAATAATAAAATTGGAAACGGCAACAAACTTACTTTGAGGATACACTTAAACAAAATTTGTTTATATAACATTTTTGAGCTGTGCAAAAACAAACTGACACGACCCATAAAAGTGATATGCGCCATAGCTGGTAATGCTGCATGCGGAAGGTTTGTGCTCTAAACAAATACAAAAAGGAGATTAAAACACAAAAGTAATACATGTAAGCGAAGATAAATAAGTAACACGAAATGTAAATACTTAAGGGGCTTTTGTCCACTATCGCCGGCTACAATCCTGGTGGTAGGTGATGGATTGGAGTTATGTATATTTTCATAGCTATTTTCATTTTCTTAATCTTATTTGAACAATACCTGACCTAACCTATGTATGCATATACTTAACATTACGATACCAATTTACGTAACAACGATTCAAAGCTGAAAAGTGATTCTGGCCGACTCCCCCCAGCTTTGGCAATTCCACCAACGATACCAAATATATATGTCGCCCTCGGGATAATTATAATCGCGGAATGTATATAACGTACATGTGCATCCCAGAAGTTAATATATATAAGTCGACTGCCACCTGTATCAGCCGTTACACCAAACCGGCAGTATCTGCTTCCACAGTGCACTCCACTTCTATAACACATTTTTCTTTATTCGATTCACTGTATAATCCATGTTCAACCACTATGGTAAAAATGACTGGGGGTTTCTCAAATACGTAACAGGCACCTATAGCCACATTAAAGTACGCGCATGTACAAGTAGATGTATATATATATGTAGAATCTATGTATTCGAGTAACCGTAACGATAGTATCCAAAATAGTTGGAAAAAACCTACAGACAAGGCTTCATCATAGGTAACTGTTGTAGTAGTTTTTTTTTCTCTCCTGAAAACCCCGCTCTTCCGCAAAAGCGTCTGACGAACGGTGAGCGGTGCTACTCTCCAAGCACACCTTCGAGAGTGTATCATACATCTAATCTAATCTTATCACTCCACACGCTGACTAACCCCGCACTAACAACCTCAACCTCATTCCATTCTGTTCGTGGGATCCTTACATATCATCATCATCGCCGTCGAACCCCACAACTCATACAGAATCCAACCGACACGATGGCCGGTCACACTGAAGCTGCTCCGGCTGTTCAACGTAATTTCCCTTCGTCCTCTTCCCTCCCCACGCCCCCGAGAGAAGATGAGGGAGAGAGAGAAGACGGACAATGGAAAGAGAAAACGGAGATGGAGAAGGTGAAGGGGAGGAGGAGAGAGACGGAGTGGTTGGAGAAGAGAAGTCTAACAAGAGACAGTAACCCATGAAGAAATGGCTGCCGCCCGCATTCCAATCGCGTACCGCGACAAGTGCGCGCACCTCCTCGTGCCGCTGAATCGGTGCCGGTACTCGTCGTATTATTTGCCGTGGAAGTGTGAGGTGAGTTTTTTTTTTTTTTTTTTTTTTTTTTTTTTTTTTTTTTTTTTTTGTTTTTCTTTCCTTCCCTAGATCATTGCCGATGCGGGAAGGAAGCGAAGAAGAACGAGAAACAGGGAATAAGGAGAGGGTTATGGAAAGGGAATACGGGCTGATGGGGATACAGGACGAGAGACACACCTACGAAAAATGCCAATACGACGAATTCAAGCGACGAGTAGCAAAGATGGAGGAGCTCCGGGTCGCAAAGGATGGGAGAAGTGGTCTGAATTAGCCCCTCTCAAGTTCCGCGTTGCAAATATAAATACCGAAACTCCTTCGTCTCTCCACCGGATGTCATGTCCATGAATAGAGTTTTATTGTTCAAAAAAAAAAAAAAAAAAAAAAGACGATCACAAACCCCACCATTTCGAACTTTTGAAAAATCCTATATACAGCTCGTCTTACCTAATACAATTCGGATACATTCACCACATTCCAGGACCCGATGGCGTCCGCCTAATAATAAGATTACCGCTCTGCTGCTTCCCTTTCTCCTTTACCTTTATCTTCTCGTTTTGGCCCTCAACAACCATGAGTGCCTGTTCGTTCTCCTTCACCCACGCAACCGCTTCCGCTTTTGTTGCGTCGGCGTGCGAGAGCTGCCATTCCATGAGCTTATTGAGAGCACTTGCCATCCAGATCCCTGATGGAGCTGAAAGTGCGTTGGCTAGTTCATTACCCTATCTCACCCGGTATATTAGCCGCTAGTGCCCTTAGAGTGGATGGAAAGGATATAGAGGAGGCGAGGGGAAAGTAAGAAGGGAGAGAGACGGTTAAGATCGATTTGAAAGTGTAAGCTTCAGAAACGTTGAGGCGTTCGATGGTTTGAATGAAGCACTCGTACTCGTGGAGTTTTGCCATGGATTTGTCGTCTGGGTGTGTTAGCTGGGAATCGGGTGGGATAGTAGCAAGGGAGGTGGAAAAGAAGGAGGGAGAGGTACTAGGCTTAAGTTCGTAGAGTTCGGAGGATCTGATAACAGAAAGCAGCAGCGAGCAGATGACGGCAATTTTCCAGTCTGCGCCGACCCGGCGGATGAGCATTCCTACTCCACACACCAATATCAACATCATTCGTTACTTCACTTTCAATATAGTCATATAATAAAAAAAGGAAGAGGGAAAACCAACCCATCTCAGTCCGGTTAAGAGGTTGACGAGAATTCTCGTCCACCGCCTCCTCCAAAAGCTTCCCATTCCTAAACGCTACATTCAGACTGCCCACAATCTTATTACTACACTTCAACGCCTCCTTTGCCGCCATCGCAGCTGGCGCATTCCCTTTACTGTCAACAAGATACCCAACATTTCTGGCACTCCACGGCGTGAATGCTGCACACATCCACGCCAAATACCTCTCTTCCGGCGTATTCAGCAAACTTCGGATCTTGGGGAATGTTTCAGGAGCCTCTTCGTGAGTCAGGAGGTATTGGAGACAACATGCGGCGTGGTACATGTGTATCGAGCGCATTTCCCGAAGGGTGGAAGGGGTGGTAGGCGGCGGGGTGAAGACTGAGGAGTAAAGGCCAAAGTGGTGAATTTGGGAGAGTGCAAGGTGGGGGCGGGGACCGTTAAGCATTTTCTCGAGTTCGCTGTAAATGCGTTCACGGGAGACTTTGAGGGCGAGGGCTCTCTGTTCCATATTAGCACCGAGTGATGGGCCGGAGTGTGCTATCAGAAAGTATTTTTTTTTCGGAGAAGGGGATTGCGGACTTGAATTCCGGGGTGCTCAATAGCGTAAACGGCTTCCATGAGAATCTCAAAGTTGAATTTACAGGAGAAACGGATTAAGCGCAGGACCCGGAGAGGGTCGTCTTCGAAGGTTCGGTATGGTTCTAGCGGAGTGCGGATTTTCTGTTCGTCGATGTCTTGGAGACCTTTGTGGGTGTGGTCTTCGATTTCTCTGGTTGTAAGGTTGTAGAAGAGGGCGTTGATCGTGCAATCTCGGCGCATTGCGTCTTGAGTAGGTGTTCCGAATTCCTTCACGAACACCCGTCAGCTTGTTTAAAGTCTGGAGAATTGTTAGGGGAACAAACCATTTGGGGAATCCGAGAGTCGCTGTCATACACCTCGCTCCGAAGATTAACTAAATCCACATGCAGCCCCAAAATCTTTGTCGTCGCCGTCTCCAAGTGCTTCGATTTCTCGGGATTACTCTCAATCTTATGAATATGGCCTGGGGGAATATCCCACTTATCCTGATTCGCCGCTAAATATTTACTGAGGTTCAATCCAAACTCATACCCGGTCATCTTATTGATAGCAACATCGATATCATGGCTCTCAATTCCCATAACTTTATCCCTGACCCATCCTCCGGTGAACCTCAACACCAAAGGCTTCGTTCTGTGATCCGCGCGATTCTCATAGATATATCCGACCACGTCTAGAAGGAGGGACCGGAGTTTTTCTTCATCCGGAGTAAGCGTGAGGACGGGCTTCGGGCGCATATGGAAGGGGATTGGACGTTCGACCGGACGCCGCACTTGTTTATTCGGGGGTGGGGGTTCTTGGCCGTAGGCGGCGAGGGCGGCGAGGTTAACTTTGCGTCTGGCTTGGACGGAGGCTATGCGGAGAGAGGGGAAGAGGCGGAGACGGGGCCGTGAAAGGAGGGGCCGGCGGAAGTTGGGAATGACATTCATTGGGATTGAGTCATTGTGGGGGGAATGGAAGTGGGATGGAGGTACGAGGGTGGTGATGGCGGGAGTGGGTAGTGGTGTGCGGCATAGGCTTGGCGGTGCGGCTCTGCTAGTGACTAAGCGGGGGTGAATGGTTAGGTAGCGTATATTTTGCAGAGAGGCTGAAATAGTTGAGAGTTGTAGAGGCGACAATAGAGGGATGGCAAAACGTAGACATTGACGTTGCGATTACATACATAAGCATTGTTGAATGGCCTGGGGCAGTCGTCGTCGAGGATGCGCGAAAGTACTCTGCTTTGCGTGGCGATGGATCGACGATGGACGTACCCTCCGCATCACATTGGACGAGATGGGAACAGCAGCATTCACATCTTGCCTGACCGGAGCACATTCGCTGGGAGAAGCTGGCCTAAATTGGAGTAAACACCACAGAGCCCGACTAAGCTCGCCCGGCTCAACTCGCATCGACGACATCCTACTCCTATTTTCTCTGCGCCGTAGTCGCACACTTACCTGCAACAACTCACCGCCTGTCGTCACATTCACAACCCCCGCACCCGCGAAGAAGCTGCGGTGCTGCACGGGGTCTCGATTTCCAGTCTCCAATCGCGCCATTGTCTAACCCCGCCATTGGGCCGAGACCGCGAAAAGTCTGAGCGACGCCGATTACCAGATCCTTTTTCGCATACCTACCTAACCATTCTATCGCCTATATTATATTACATACGCATGCTCGACAATTTCGCAGCTTAGCCGTCACAACTTTTTTCTTCTTTCTTTTACCTTCCTCAGCTCAACGCCGTATGCCGTGATTCGGTCGTCGGCACACAAGCCCCCCACCGCGCAGAGGACAGTTTTTCAACAGACATATAGCAAAAATGGCTGCGCAAGCGAGTCGGGCGAGGAAACGTGAGTTCCCTTTTCTTTTTCTTTTTCTTTTTCCTCCTGGGGATTTGGCCGGGAAGTGGGAAGGAGGAAAGTGGGGTTAACTAACATCAACAGGCCAATTGCGAGAGCTCAATAAGCAAGCCTGGGAAGGCCAGAAAGGTACTTCGCGCTCCTCCTTTCTCTGTAAATACAGCTAACAATTTTCAGACATCTTTAAGACCTCAGGGCCCCTCGACTCTTCTCTAAGGAAGAACACAGCGGTCATTAAGCGTCTCCGGACCGCCCTCGGCGCAGACTCCCAATCGACGCTGCTAAAAGAAATCCAGACCATCTCCCTCGAAAAGTATCTCCCTGAAGTGATTTCTGCGGTCGCCGAGGGCCTTCAAAAACTCAAGAGCTCTTCCGACATCTCCGCCGCCGTCGAGGTCGTCTCTGCTCTGCACCAGCGCTTCCAGGAAAATTTTACGCCCCAGCTTACGTTTGCTCTTGGAAAGGGATTAGCGACACCGAGGCCGGACGTGTTAAAAGGGCTTACAAACGAGCAGAGGGAGCGGGAAGAGAAGGAGCGGTTGGCGAGACAGAGAACGCTGTTGAGAGTTGGAGTGGAGCTTTGGCTTGTGGGGGTAGTGAGGACTTGGGCGGATGCGGTGGGGGTGGATGATGTGGCGAAGGTGTCGAAAGTTAATGGTGCGAAAGATGCGAAGAAAGCGGAGGAGTCGGATCCGTTTCCCTTGGAGGTGTTGAAAGAGCTGTTGGGCAGGGATAGAGAACACACGAATCTTCCGCTTGTGGTCTTGTTTGTGAAGAATTTCGCGTACGATATTCTGGGGACCAAACCGAGAAGTACATCGAGGAAGAATGTGGAGGAGGACGGAGCTACGTCTGTTGCGAAAGAGGAGGCCGGTAAGCAAAATACGGAGAATGGGACTGCACCGGAGGCAGAGGGAAATAGTGCCATCGACCCGGAAGACCTTCCACTTGTGACACCGGAATTGCAGACGCGGTTTAGGAATGTTCTCACCCTATATCTCGACTCCGTTAAAGCTCACATTGTCCACCAACACAAATTTCTCAAAACTCAATCCGCCCGAAATGCAGAGGCCTACGTTAAATCCGGAGAAATTTTCGAAGACCGTCAGGCAAACTACGAGAAACTCGTTAAAGCACAAGAGAAATTCATAGCAAGTGCACAAGTAGTCGCCGACACCCTCGGTGTGGAAATGCCAGATCTCCCTGACGAGAAAGATGCAGAGACTGCCGGGGATAGCATCATTCGAGAAGGAAGTTCCATGTTTACCGGCCGCGGAGAAGAAGGTGGGAAGAATGCAATCTGGCAGGATGAAGACCAGAGACGCTTCTATGAGGATTTGATCGATCTTAAAGTCCGGGTTCCGGCGATCTTACTTGAAGACGGAAAAAAGAAGAAGGGGGATGAACAGAAAGATGAAGATAAGAAAAAGCTCGAAGAAGCCGGCACACCAGAACCGGTAGAAAGCGGAGATGCTGATGCGGAGAATATCACGGAGGGCCCGAAATCACCAACAGACGATGTCGCGTCTATGGCTATCGTTAATAAGACTATCGGCGCCCAAGTCGATGCTCTTCTTATCCGTCTTCCGGAAATGACAAACAGGGATATGATTGATCAAGCGGCGATAGAATTCTGTTTCCTCAACTCGAAAGCCTCTCGGAATCGTCTCCTTAAGACCCTTGAAGAGGTCCCCAGGGGAAGACAAGATCTCCTACCCTACTACTCCCGTCTCATCGCCACGCTGAATCGCTACATGCCTGATATTGGCAAAGGAATCGTCGAATACCTTGACAAAGAGTTCCGCTCCCTCCAACGTCGCAAGGAAAAAGATCTCTCCGAAGTCCGCGCCCGCAACGTCCGTTACCTCGCGGAGCTGACGAAATTTGGAGTCGTGCCGCAACATGTTATATTCCACTGCCTAAAGGTTGCACTGGAGGACTTCCACAGAGTCAACATCGACGTAATCTGCAACATTCTTGAGAACTGCGGAAAGTTCCTCTTAAGGACCTCGGAGACGGCTCCTAGGATGAGTCAGTTTCTGGACACTTTAAGAAAGAAGAAAGACGGCGTCCAGTATCTCGGACACCAAGAACGAGTCGCCATCGAAAACGCCTTCTACTACGTTAACCCTCCCGAACGCCCGGCAATCGTCCAGAAGGAACGTTCCGTAATGGAACTCTACGTCCGGAAGATGATCTATCTCGATCTTACAAAGCGGAACTATGTCAAAATCCTAAAACAACTCCGTAAGCTCCACTGGGAAGACCCCAATATCGTATCAATGCTTCTGAAAATTTTCACAAAAATCTGGAAAGTCCGGTACAACAACATCCACATTCTGGCGATCCTTGTTGGAGCACTCTCCCGGTATCATCAAGATTTTGCGTACGCCGTTATTGATGAAGTACTCGAGGGAGTGAGTGTGGGACTGGAGCAGAATAATTTTAAACACAATCAGAGACGCATTGCGCAGGTCAAGTATCTGGGTGAGCTATATAATTATAAACTTATTGACTCTCCAGTGATTTTTGATGCGTTGTATCGGATTGTTACTTTTGGGCATGAAGGAGGCACACCCAGGCCAGGAAAGGTGTGCGCGGCTGATGGGCCGGATGATTTTTTTAGAATTAGATTGGTTTGTACGCTTTTGGATGTGGTGGGAGTGTGTTTTGAACGCGGGAGTGCAAAGAAGAAGTTGGATTTCTTTTTAGCTTTTTTTCAGGTATGTTTTATTTCCTCTCTACTTTGGTTATTATTTGGGGAGAGGTTAATGAAGGTGGCAGTATTATATCTACACGAAAGACCCACTCCCAATGGACATCGAATTCATCATCCAAGATACCTTCTCCCTCATCCGTCCCACCTGGAAACTTCACACTTCCCTGGAAGAAGCCGGCCGAGCCTTTGAAGAAGCAACAGCAAAAACGTATAAAACCGCCCCAGGAGCATCCCACCAACCCGCCGAGGAAGCCGAGCCCGAAGATGAAGACGAGGAATCATCGGATGAGAACGAAAATGAAGATGTAGAAGCCGAGATTCATGATGACGATGAAGAAGGTGCTTCAGATATGGAACAAGAAGAGGAAGAAGAAGGGAATGCAGAGAGGGAGGAGGATGATAGCAGTAGTGAAGAGGAATGCGTCGTTACAATGTCGAATACGAATACCCAGAGAGATCCGGAGGTAGATGCGGAGTTTGACAGGGAATTTGCGAAGATGATGCAGGAGTCTTTGGACGCCCGCAAATTCGAGCGCAAGCCAGTCTTCGATGTACCACTTCCGATTAAGCGCTCTAATACCTCCGGCCTACTTTCCAGGGAAAATACTTTTGATAAAGAAGAAGAAACCGAGAAGGATAACGGGAAAATGATGTTTAGTCTTCTTACAAAACGCGGAAATCGACAAGTTACGAGGATGGTGGAGTTACCGAGTGATTCGGGTTTTGCGGTGGCGATGAAGAGTAGTAGGGATGCAGAGAGAGAGGAGAAGGCCAGGATCAAGGAGCTGGTTATGAGTTATGATCGTCTGGATGGTGAAGAGGAGGAAGAGGGAACTGTGGGGGTTGTGGGGGGTGGGGGAATGGGGAGGTTTGAGAGAGGCGGGGGAGGGAGGGGTGGGAGAGTGAGGAAATTGAGTTTGAGTGATATGAATTGGTAGTTATCCTTTTTTCTATTTCACTGCTCGTGTTTGGGTATTGCCACCGCAGTGATAGGTCAACGCCCCTGGATCGGAAAACTTGGTGGCTCAAGGCTGACGGAAACCAAAGGGGCTAGGACATAACACAGAGGTCAAACAACGGTCTGCCTTCGATATGAAGGAGAGAGTACTGCATGCCTCATCATAGCCATCGATTATTGCACTACATACAATACTACGCACATGCACCGCTAGCCGAAGAAACTCACTCACCCTGAGACTGGAATTTGATTGCCCATGGATATCAAGAAGATAGTCCCGCTTGGCCTTGTGCCCCTCTCCCTCCTCGTTGTTTAAAAGAAGTTTGTTGTTTTTTTTTCTCCTTCCCTTGAAACAAGGAATTGAGAGGAAAAATGTTGAATTTTATTCCTCATGTTTCTTTTGTTATCAGAATCCCCTCTTTATCTATGGCCTCCTTCACCCCGGTACATGGCAATTCGCATTGGTGAAGTTGTGGGAAAGAGTGTGGGACAGATGCATGGAAGCGGGGGAAATGGTGGGAAAATTGATTGGCAGATGTTGGAAAGGTGAGGTTGAAGAGGAAGGTGGATGGATTCTAGATTTCAAGGTGCGGACATGTGGGCTTGCGTCTGCGGTGAAGATTGTGTGTGCTTTTCGTATGTGCCATTTTTTTTTTTTATTTATTTAATTATTGTTATTGTCTTTTTATGCTTTCTGTATGTGCTTTTTTTTTTTTTTTTTTTTTTTTTTTTTAA
>JABYPW010002537.1:0-11024 GCA_016880775.1 Phymatotrichopsis omnivora | reverse complement strand
AAAACAATAGCAAATACCGTGGAACCAGCGAGAAAGGCACCGATTACCCCCCAAAAAGCGTATTAGGTTTTCAAATCCCGATTCCGCAGTTGATATCTTGGATTTCGGAGTGGTAGTGTGGTACGAGCGACAAGAATTACACCAAGGTCACCAAGATATCCCCAGCGATCCCACCCTCCTCCGATCCTCAATTCTACCGAGAACCAAAACCGACGACTATCCGATCGGTCCTTACAGATGTCTTTGCGCCCTCGGAAGTAGGCGAAGAGTTACGGCTAGGGAAAGGAGGGTTGTTTTAAACCGGTATTTTTCGCATATTCCCCAAAATGACTCTTCCAATTTTCAGAAACCCGCTAATCTGGCAACATTGAATTTTTCGCCTGGTCTTATTTGTCTAGTAATTTTTCTCTCTCTATAATGTGATACGTAGTTGTGAAGGAAATATAATTTTTTGTTGCGCGGCGTCGTCTCGCTTCCCTGTGATGTCTCGCTTCCCGGTGCTATACGTTAGACTTCTTTTGGTACTGACTAAGAATATTTCTAGCTTTGTTTAAAATTGATCATTTATCTGCCTTCCATACAAAATTGCTCCTTTTCTAAGGAACGCAGAGCGCTAAGATTGCAATATTATTATTAAAATCGGCTTCTATAGAATTATTCTACGTGTTCAAGAGAATAATTCTATAGAGCGCTTTTTTCTATTTTGGTTGTTGTGGAGTGTCGGCGTTCTTTCGCAAAAGTCATACTTTTTTGGTGTGTCGTGGTGTCGGTAATTGGTGTCCGGCACCATATATATCCCCTGTCCGAATTACTTGCGGGCTGGTTTCCGCAGGCTGGTTTCCGTGTGCAGAATATATATATATATCTTTGATCACCTACTCATGAGAAATCCTATGTAAGCAATCTCGATAGGGCTTGGCAAGTACTTCGGTTCTCGCATGCAACGTCCTCCGATGCCTCGCTTGACCATATGATTTGTCTCTACCCTCAGCGTACCCTGGGTCTGAGTTCTAGAGGTACCTAGTACTGGGATATGTTATCTCTCAATGGTAGGGATTCAAAGAAAACTAAGCTTAAGATATTAAGGTATCTAACATAAAATGGAGTCAACGGGCTGCAAAAATTAGGTACATAAAAATTCTTACTCTGATAGGTCAAAAGAGCGGGAGGATTGTTGTTTCGGATATGGGAATCATCAAGAAACCTTGAAATTTAAAACCCAATTCCTTCATGCTAAAATGGATCTTCTGGATAACCGAGGTTTTGATACTTTGTCGGAATATTCGTACACCGATATGGCGTGGTATTGTGGATTACTAAATTACTATGCGATGTTTAAATTTGAGACCATATGCACACGGAATATTAAAAATAGAAGATGCACCATGCACGGAAAGTGCATGAGATTCAAAATCAAGGGATTCGCCCGCCTTTCGTACCAAAGGTCTGGGATTTAAACCATGGCGAATTCTCTGTAATACGTGTAACATAATCTCTAAGGTTTTTATTTTGCGGTCATAAGACAGTACTCAATTGTTTGTTTTTAATCATGGCTAATTAATGGTAAGCCTTATCATTTCGGAAGTTACTGTGGTTCATAGCACGCTGTATTATCCGCTCCATTACACTTCGCTTACCCGCGTAGAACATTGAACCATTACTAATACACAGCGCAGATGACAAACACAAGGAATGAAATATAAGGTAAGATAAATTGTATTCAACTGGCAGAGAAGAAGCAGCTTGGTGAGGGAAAGACCCTCTGCGAACTTTTCTTCGTCAAGCACAACCAACGGGAAAGTATCGAACGCCGGTTGTCGAAGCGCAGCGGACACAGGCAAAGCGAATGAATTGCTTTAGTTGTGTAAGCTGAAAGTGGCCGTGGGCGGCCCGGGTGGGGAGGAGGGGGAGGGTTTTAGAAGACCGAAGAAACCCGCTGTGTATGTTGCATATGCTGGATGTTGCACGGTGTTTGGAATTGAGCTCAGTTCAGCCCTTCTCAGGAATTTCTTACCGTGATTAGTTGCGGGGGTCTCTTTCCTGCTTTAACTGCTGGTAGCGAGGGCATTCCGTTGAACACATGCAATTTACAGGTTCGGTATTTTAGCCTTAGATCTATATGGCTGTGGAAATTATGGATAAATACATACATATATATATATATATATGAAACGCATGTAAATGGGACTTTTTTTTTTTGGCATATTTGCGAGAGTGAACTTTCTATGATGATAAAGAAAATGAGGTCCCGAAAGCGTATATTGAGACCTTTGGTGTAACATTATATCGATATCCAGGAATACCTCCGAACGTGCTGGGATGTATGAAGAAGGCGCAAGCACCTCGGAAAATAATTAGAGAGAAAGCAGATATAACTGACGCTAATAGCCTACTAGCTTGTTGTGAGTGCCTAGCCGTTGAGTAGATCTGTTAAATTCTCAATCCGGATATCACGATTAGAGGAAGTTTGGATTACCTTGAATGCTTATTTCAACCTCTTGCTATTTTAAGGAAACGCTTACGCGTGGTAGTGGTGGTATCGGTGGTCGGATATCCTTAGTCCGCGAGCAGACGCGTTGTAGTGGTGGTATCGGTGGTCGGATATCCTGAGTCCGCGAGCAGGGTTCTTCTGATAATGTATCTCTAAGATCACCGATTTCTTACGCATCGCTGATAGCTAACGGTTGTCTATAACCGAATACGGGAGAAAATTTTAGTAATAAGCATGGTTTGCTGAATATTTATACTTATTTTATGACTAAGAATAATAACAGGAACATCTTGGAGTGAATATAAGGAGGACTCTGGTCGCTGCTCAATTAAAAAAAAAAAAAAAATCACGGTTCTGGAGAATCATCAAGTTCTGGTTATCACGTATTTCCAACACTATGTTTTACTTCAACTTTACCTTCAAATTTACGCTCGTTGCTTTCCTTTTAGCTTCCCAAGCTCTGGGTGTTCCGGTCGAGAAACGCCCGGCTTGCACACTAAAAATTCAACGAAAAGCATGGTGCGTTTCCGACCGCAGTCAATTTCATGTCTCCTTGGAGTTCTAACATGGTTGGTAGGCAATCTCTTACGGACGCTGAAAAAACGGAGTATATCAATGCTGAGTTGTGCCTTTTGTGGCAACGTCCCGCTCAAACTGGCCTAGAATCTGTGGTCTCCAGATTTGATGATTTTCAGAAATTGCATCAATTGCAAGCAGATTGGGTCCATTTTGACGTAAATATAGCACCATTTTTACCCACATGAATTATGCATTTTGCTTACAAGGAACAATTTATCAGGGCTGGTTCCTTCCTTTTCACCGTCTATTCCTGCACGCCCACGAGAAACTTCTCCGCGATGAATGCGGTTACACGGGAGCTCAGCCGTACGTTCAATTCTTGGATTACCACCACCTTAAATCAATGAACTAACAACTTTGGAATAGATACTGGGATGAAGCTAGTGATTCTGGAAGCTTCAATCAATCTGTTGTCTTCGATTCCGTAGTAGGCTTTGGTGGCAATGGCGTTGGAGGTTCCGATAGTCAAGCTGGATGTATTGCCGATGGGCCATTTGCAAATTACACTTTGCATATTGGGCCTGGAACTAATGATACCGACCATTGCCTTTCCCGTTTAATCGACGAAGAATTTAGCAGGAATGCTAATCAGAGTGGTATTGATGAATGCCTTGCGAAAAGTAGTTTCGCGGAAGCTTGGCCATGTATCGAGAACGGGCCGCATTTTGCCGGCCATGGTGAGTCCGAGAGAATCTCTCAGAATAATCGGTTTGCTACTCCGGGTGTGATTGCTAACTGTTTTTAAACCATAGGGGGCATTGGTGAGTTATATGATTCCAAAGAGTTTCCCGTTCGACGATACTAAAGAGTACCTATAATAGGAGGTGAAATGTTTGACGTTCTCACCTCTCCCGGTAAGATCATGTTTCTAATTTCATTCCTGGAGCATTTGCTCTGCTTAGAAAATAACAAGGCTAACATACAAGCATAGGTGGTATGTAACTCCAATTATCCCATTAAAATATCTGTCCCTAATATGCAAAATAAAGATCCACTCTTCTATCTTCACCACGGTTTCATCGACTGGCTATGGTGGCGATGGCAGGAACTTGACCTCGACAACCGCTTGACCGACTTAGCCGGCTACACGACTAGCCAACTAGGCGAAGAGCCTGCCGGAGGCTGGGTTAACGCTACGCTCAACGACGTGCTCGATATGTATGGGATTATTCCAAACGCTACTATCGCGGATGTCATGGATATTGGCGGGTCACTTCTATGCTACGAGTATATTAGCCCGTAGGATTAGGGTTATGGTGTACCGGCCACAGCAAACCTCTGGGTGGCTTTGAAGGCAATGGTTTGAAATTTATAGTAATAAGGGGCGATTTTTCAGGTTGTAATTGAGAGGAGGATTTTTAATAATTTGTACGGCTTTCTCGGCCATCTTCTTCAGTTTCATTGGTAGCTCGAGTGACCACTCATGATTGCGGTTCAAATTTGCTTGGATAAAATCACAGTCGACTTTTTAGCCTTTGAATTATATACTTTCATTCGTAGTAATATCCATATCCGTTACCCAATATTAATTAACCCAAAAATTTAGAGACAACGGGGACATCGCAAGGATATTCTCGTTTGCTTGGTGCCGTGATGAGTCGTGAAATGAAAATAGCTGCGAGAACACTGGTCCGTGGGGGTGCAAGGATCTGTAATTGAATGAGAAAATCTTTATAATGCCAGCAAAAATCGTGCAGCACTTTAAAATGCCACCGCTAAATTAGTTATATCATCAATATCGTGTGAAACATGTATCGTATGTATCTTTGTATGTATGCGAGACTTAGAGTATACCTGCAGCGCAACCTCAACGTGTAGTTTTCGAGTTACGTAAAAAAAAAAAAAAAAATAGTTGTGATTAAACTGTCTTCTTACTAATGAATCGAAATAATGAAAATAAGAAAATATGCTCTCAGTTTTTTTGTAGCTGTAGTGTACAAACAAAACAGACATACCGATGATTTATATACAAAAAAAATCAAAAAAAATCAAAATCAAAATTTTAATAAAGTAATAATAATAATAAAAATGATAGAATAAAAATAAATATATATATAAAACCCGGAAAAAAATAAAATAAAAAAAACGATTGGTAAAAACAGGAATTTTCCTAGGCTCTGAACAATGGACACGTCCGTCGGTTATGTCTACAGTTGCCACAACCACTGCAGGTTTGTGTATGCTGGAGGGATAGGCAATCTTCCTAATGCTGCTCGCGCTGCTGCGGCACGGTTTAATCTCTGTCCGGTTGTAGTACTGGCATGTTTTGGTCGTCCTGCTGGAACTCATTGTCGGCTATGGGAATTGCAAACAGGTACATCTTGATTTTCCGGTTGTTGATTGTGTTCGTCACGAGGAGGGAAGATATACCTGCTCATCGAGGTTAGGTAGCGAGATGGGCCGAAAGTTCTCAATGTATGTGTTACGCCATGTCGTAATAGAAAATACTCCAGGTAGGCACTCTTCTGGTCTCCCCCGGATTTCGTATATAGCTGTAATTGCATGTCCGGATGGATTCCAATTTTCCAAAGCAATTTGAGCAAAAGAATGTATGAGGGTGAAGGTAGAGAGGAATGTTCGTATGTGCATAATTGAAAAATATGAAAATATACTTTCAAATACGAACTCTCAAAACACCATGCGTTTGCAGGTTAATTCGTTTATAATTTAATTTCTACAATTTTTTTTTTTCGTGTCGCGAAAAACTACGCGTTGAAGTTGCGCTGCATGTATACTCTAGTCTCGCATACAAAGGTACATATGATACATGTTTCACACGATAGCGATGATATAACTAATTTAGCGGTAGTATTTTAAAGTGCTGTACGATTTTTGCTGGCATTATAAAGGTTTTCTCGTAATTGAATTCTTATATATTTACTAATACACCACCCTAAATAGAACTCTCAATGCTAATACCTTCTTGGTTAGGGGATCCTATTACTATGGAACTAGTGACAAAGATCTCCCTCGCCGCTATAAAGCAGCAGATTTATAAACAAAGGATAGTTGCGGAAACTATTTCCGACCACTTTGCAACGATTCATTTTTGTTAATCTTGGTATGGATTCCTCAATCGCGAATTGGATAAGCTTTTATGATCCACGTTCAACATGCCCCATGTTAAAATTAGATTCAATCAGTATGCCCAAAACCCCTCCGAGCATTCCCAACACACGAAGAAATACAAAGAAGCCTACGTTGTTATCTTCCAAGCTTGTTTGCTCCTTGATAGGTACTCCTGGATAGCCTCAATCGCTTCGCTGAATTTAAACTTTCTGTCGCCTGTGAAAATAGCTTAGCTTTTCTAAGTTAAAAAGATGACTGGCACAGTTAAACTTCGTATCTATACCTCGATATGGCCTCAGAAAAAGAAATTTATCTTCAGGCCTTCTTCTTGCTTATGTACCAAACTACCTCCTGTTTCTCATCGTGGAAAACATGGTCGTAGTTGCTATCAAAAATATTCGAACCACAAACACCGCAATAATAAGCGTTGTGTTTCTGCAGTTACTGCAAGTACAACTACGCTGAGCAATCATAGTCTGATCATTTCCGCCCCATTTTCCAATTGCCGGTCGAACATACGCAAACAACGCTTTGGCGAAATCGACTTCTTCCTCCAAAGCATCAAAGAATTCTGTAAATTTTCTCAGTTTGCGGAGCATCCGAGCTGCATGTTTTCCGGGCCAAATCAGCGCCTTATCGGGATCGGTATGCTCAGGTAAATTTCTAAAACAGTAAGCCATTAGCCATATCATCGATTTATTATGGCCGTCTTCGTTAAGGTTGCGGAACGAGTCCACAACCTAATCTGTTTTTGGAATGCTACCGTTTTTAAACTCGGAAGATTATATGTAAATATCGCAGAAGACGTAAAGCCGAGCGTGACAAAGTACTGATCCGTCCGATTCGATCTTAGAAGCCACGAAAATATAAGCCATGAAAATGGACAAAACCCCCATCGCGTGTGTTGTTCACCCCATCGCGTGTGTTATGCACCCCATCGTGTATGTTGTGCAACCTGGCTTCCACGATGGCTATGGGGACACCTTTAACCAAGGTAGTGTACTACTAATTTCGACCCTCAACTTCTAGCTTTTTTAGCAACCGACAACAACGTTGAATAAAAAATTTTAAAACGTAGAACGCTCCTCTCGCTTCTCCTCTTTCATTTTACGTTTTCAAAATTTAAAAACTCCTTTTCCTCGTCGAGCTAAAGGGGAAAATGTCCAGCCACTTTTTGTGTGGGGTAGAATTGGGGTTTCTCCCTGGAAAGGCGACGGTCCCGGCGCAGCCACGTAACTCTACTCGCACTCGCAACGGCCCTCGCGTCGCGGTTACCCTCCCTTCCCCCCCTCCCTCTAGCAGCGAGGGAGGGTGGGAGGGAGAGAGCGAGAGAGCGAGGAAGTGAGAAAGCGAGAGTGACGATGGCCAAGTGCAACGGTAATGGCGATAGCGATTGCAACGGTGGCGATGCAAAGCGTGGAGAAGCTGGGGAAATGGGGGAAGATAGGGGTTTGCGGACGGTGGAAAATTGGGCGGCAGCAGGGAAAGGGTGGGCTTCGGGCACCATAGCACGACGATGCAGCACCAGCACCGCCATTTCGAAACGGAACGGCCACGCGGGCGTGAGAGAATGGCGGGATCGGATTTCCCAACGGCGTCGAATGTACACGGTCATTTTTGCTCTCCCGGCACCGGTCCCCGTGTCTGACGAAGGGCGACGGAGGAAAAAAGACAAAAAATCGAACAACGTATTCCTCGCAATTGCATACCGGAAAAACTTACGCAGCGTGGCCGCCCTACCCAGCGACAAACGGCACACGGCCCAAAGAAAAAAACAGAATAGAAATATAAAGCGTAAGACAAATACAAAGGATAAAACGAAAAAAAAAAAAAAAAAAAAAAAAAAAAAAAAAAAAAAAAAAAAAAAAAAAGAAAAAGAAAAAGAAAAGAAAAAGAAAAAAGGAAAAAAATAGGCTGCTTCCAGGGGGCAGCTTTTTTTTTGTATATTTTTCATCCCAACTACCACAAAACACCAACACACCTGGCACGCAGCACTGTCTCCCACGATACTTTCAACAATCCGGCGACCATCATCACCAATCCCTAAAAGAATCGACAACAGCGTTATCCAGATTGTTCGTCCACAGTTCTGGCGAACATAGTGGGCTTCGTTTATAGGCTGCATATAGCCAAACAGTAAAACTTCCGAGCAAGTTCTTTCCATTCTTATGAGCCGAAAGGACCTGCTTCGATTCCTCAGTTTGCGAAAGAAGTAAGTATCGTCTCCATCTTAGCGTCTCCGTAACGAGGGTGAATGCTCAACCGCAATTGCATACTTTTGCTTCAAAAAATTAAAATTCACTTGTGTCCATTTTGTCAACATGGTCGCTGATGATTGGTTCTCCGCCCAAACAGGCCTAGATAACACGACTCCCGGAAAACCATTTATTCTGACCCATAATTAAAAAAAAACCGAACGATATCTACTTTTCCCCTTCCAAGGAATTGAAATTAACCTCCTCGTCTCCTGGACCGATATCTTGACCCGGTATCGGTATCTTGACGGCGGGGCGGACATTGCGATCCCCTACCACAATCAACTCGCCCAAATTCCCCAAAGTCCCGTCTCCAACTTTCAATTTCGTCCTCTCTCCAACCCTGCATAACACTGATCGCCCTTGAACCTCCATTATCGGATAGGCACCGCATTGTCTGTCTGAGAATTGGAATTTGAGGACTCAATTAGACCAGGGAGCATCGTTATTTTCTTTGGCAATCTCATCCATTATAGCGGCAATGGTTATCATCGAGATTCCATCTGTCTCCGCGTTCCCAGCGCCCTTGACTACATTCTCAATTAACCGCGAAGCGACTGTAGACTTGGATTCCACCAACGCCTTCGAGGGTATGTGTCCCAGTTGACGTAATCACGTGCAGTTTGATGACTAATCATAGCTTTCTCAGGGCCCGAGAAGCTCCTCGAGGTGTGGTTCACACCGTCTCCTGAAATTCTTCCACCTACGGCACATCCTGATGGTCTCAAGAGTGTTACCCAAAACAAATGGGAGGTGATGCTTGGTATCGTCAAATGCAAAGTTCTTTCTACCATCAGAAATGAACATGTCGATGCATATCTCCTCAGCGAGAGCAGCATGTTTGTATTCCCACACAAGGTTATCCTCAAAACCTGTGGGACTACCACCCTTCTTAACGGATTGCCAGAGTTGCTCCGTATTGCTGGTACAGAAGCTGGTTTCAGCGCCGATGGCGCTTCCGGCTTCGCTACTCCGTACAGAGTGTTTTACTCCCGGAAATCTTTCATGTTTCCAGATAAACAGATGCACCCTCACAAGAGCTGGAACGATGAAGTTACATATCTGGATGACTGGTTCAGCAACGGAAATGCCTATATGGTCGGTAACTTGAGGGCTGGCGAGCAGTGGTATCTTTATTTGACGAACCCGAACAACATGCTCTCCCCACCCCTCACACCTACGAACGAGAGGGCGGACACGGATATGACGGAGATTTTTACTTTTCCTGAAGTCAACAATGGTTCTGACGTTGTCTTCAAGAACATTGGTGGAGGACGTGATGGCGGTAGCGGCAACGGAATCTTTGACGAAACGTTGGAAATCCTGATGACGGACTTGGATCCTAAAAGAGCGAGGCAGTTTTACCTCGTAAACGCGAGTGCGGTCGCAAAGGATGAGTTCTATCAATGCAGGCAGCGTACCGAGGATTTAGGCAAGCGTGAGGATGGAATCTTCGCCGTCGACGGAAACTCATCTGAATCCGGTGATGTATCTTCTGATGAACAGGAACTCCCGCAAGAGCTTAAAACTGAGGGCCACGCTCTTGGCCGGGTGGTCTCGGAGGCATGTGGGCTTAACGATATCTACCCGCGGTCTCAGTATCCAGACGCTCACATCGATTCCTACGTTTTCAGTCCATGCGGTTACTCGGCTAACGCTGTAATTCCGTCCCCGGACCCGAATATTCCTACTACCCACTACTTCACTGTTCACGTTACACCAGAGCCGCATTGTTCTTACGCTTCTTTTGAAACCAATGTCCCTGGTCGCCAATCCGGCCGTGAAACTGCAGAGGTTGTCGAACATGTTCTGGATATCTTCCGTCCCGGTCGTTTTTCGGTCACCCTTTTTGAGGCCAAGCTGGCTGGGCTAGAGTCCTTAAGGGAGGGATTCTACGATTCTTCAGCCGCCAAGCGATCTGCGAGAATGGAGCATCTTAAAGGATATAGACGCATTGAGAAGATTGTCCACCACCTCGACGGCTACGATCTTGTTTTCCGTCAGTATGAACGTGAGGATTGGAGAGGAAACCGGAAGTCCGTTTCGAGGAGGTCTTTTTGAAAAATTATCAGGTCTTTTTATATCTGCTTTTTCTGAGGGTCACCCTATTATCTCTATCGGTTCCCATTGCCGGTCTATACAGTGTCATTCCTTTTGTTCGATCAATTTGCGGTTAGCTGTGGAGATGGTTGAAAGATGAGGGTGGTGTTTGTTGCGGGTTGGACCTAGGGAGGGTTTCGATCGTTTTCCCGCCATGTATCTACTCCTATGACAAATTGGAGCTCTATGTATTGCGAAGTGTTTGTTGATAATTCCATTTGTTTGTTTCATGTATACTCTACATTTACGCAATTCCACACATTTTATCGCAGTTCACAAGGGCGAACTGCGGGCTATCCACAATTAACTCACGTGTATGTACTCGCAAAAAAAAAGAAAAAAAAGAAAAAATGAAAAGAGAAAAGAAAAAAAAAAAACGAAAAAAAAAAAAAAAAGAAAAAACAAAAAAAAAAAAAAAAAAAAAAAAAAAAATTTGAAACCAGGAGATGTTATTTACTCCATTTGGGTTTGTCAACTCCAAAACTCTTATAAAAGCTACGGGATATTAATCATTTCCCTGGGTTTCGTAA
>JABYPW010002536.1:0-11033 GCA_016880775.1 Phymatotrichopsis omnivora | reverse complement strand
TTTCAAAAAAAAAAAAAAAAAAAAAAAAAAAAAGGAAAAAACATCAACAGTTTTGCTTATTCGGTTTACGTCATAACAAGTAAAAATTATAATAGGATAATAACCCAAATTCACCGTTCTACTCGCTTACACCATCAAACACACCCAAATCATCATCGATGTGAAATTTGTTTGGAGGTCGCTCAGAATTGTCCGATTCTAATCATCGATCGTTTTGTACACAGTTTCCCCAAATATTCCGAATTATTATTTCATCTGAGATTTAAACGCAGTAACCCCGTGATCTGAGGTGGTTCCACCTAAATACTGGGACTAGCATACAACGTCATCGGTCAGAATTCTTGATTAAGAGACAGCGACATAATTTGCAGCGAGAACCTGTTTGACTATTGGCGTGTGCTTGAGGCTAATATGCCGGCATCTCATTCACCGTTGGTCGGCCTCACTTTCTGTTGATCTTCCATTCAGCACAAAGCACCATAGTTGTCAGAAAAATCCTCGCGGTGGTGGTTTGCGGGGAACCTTCGACAAGCTCCAGCACCACGAATACGCGACACGGAAGACAAGCGAAGAATACCTGGATTAGCGGAAGGTTGACTCTTGGTGTGCATATTTGAGTTGTTTTTCAGACTGAACTGCACTGCCAGCTGCAGGATCTTCGATCAAAATGTTGGAGGGATTGGTGTGTACCTTTAGTCCAAATTCCCCGTCATCGTGATCGATATCGGTTATCTAACATACAGTGCCCCAGATTGCTACGTTAATGAACCGATTCTTGGGGATGTGCGTAAACATTAGCATCGTGTTCAACATATGCTGGAGCGCTAGCTAATGTCTATAATGTCGGAAGGTATATCAAAAATTTCGACAGCACGCAGCTTAATGTCGGAATATGGAGGTAAATACGCTAGTCATTTCTGTCGATTAGTCGGCGGCGATGCTAAATGAACGACCATAGTGGCGATGTGAAGCTCCGGAATCTCGAATTAAAGAAAGAAGTATTCCGACCCGAATTGCTACCACAATTCGCAGTCACAGCTTCACTGACATCTTATAGGCACTCGACCAGATGAAACTCCCTTTAAACGTATCAGAAGGCCATCTAGGACAGTTGACTTTGCAGTATGTGACTTGCTTGTATGGCATTTCGGCGATCGGCGGCTAATATAATGTTTGCACAGAATCCCATGGAGCAATCTCAAAAACAAGCCAGTAAAAGTTCTGATAGAGGACGTTTATTTACTGGCAGCCCCGAAAGCTGACCAGGAGGTTTGTTCTAACATATCTCGTTCTCCAGTCTACACTTTGCTATGTATTCGTAACGGCATAGATTCTAATTATCTACGTTGTTACTCCTGTAATCAGTATGACGATGAGGAGGAAGAACGAAGAAGGCAGGCTTTGAAACAGGAGAAATTGCAGAATGCCGAGCTTCTGCAGCAACGGAGTACCGAAGGAATGTCGGAGGAAGAGCAACAAAAGAATCAGAGCTTTACGCAAAGTCTCACAACAAAGGTAAGTTTACCGAATAAATAAAAAGTTTAATTAATGTAGTGCACTTAGCTAACACGCAAGAAAGATCTTAGACAATTTGCAGATAACTGTGAAGAATATTCACTTTAGATATGAAGATTCCATCAGTACCCCCGGAGTAAGCCACCAAACACCTGCAAATGTTACGTTTTGAATGCTAAAATTTGCAGCACCCATTTGCACTCGGGTTTACATTGGAGGAATTTTCAGCTGTCTCAACGAATGATAATTGGGAGCCGAACTTCATACAAGATAACGCCACGATTACGCATAAGCTTGCGAGGCTTGGGTCGTTAGCAGTATATTGGAACACTGATTCTGAACACCTTGGTGGCAGCTCGAAAACCCACGGTGAAGTCATCGAAGCTTTCAAAAACCTTATAGCATCTCGCGAACACCATCCCCCAATACATCAATTCGTTTTGAAGCCTGTCAGTGGACTCGGCCGCATCGAGCTCAACAAAACAACAAGACTAGACATCCCGAAAATCAAAGCGCAGATGTTGTTTGATGAAATCGGTTTTGTCCTCGACGAAGACCAATATAGAGATGCGTTGATGATGGTTGATCTTTTCCACTTCTATATCCGGCATCAGCAATATAAAAGGTATCAACCCAAGGGTGTAACCCCAAAAGAGAACCCCCGAGCATGGCTGCAATTCGCTATAAACGCCGTCCTCGGCCAGATTCAGGAGCGAAACAGAAAATGGTCGTGGCCGTACTTTGCAGAACGGAGGGACGATAGAAAGCGGTACATCGAACTTTTTAAAAAGCAGAAGATGCAGGAATTCCTGGAGCCTGCAGAGGCGGAGGAATTGAAGAAATTGGAATGGAAGTTGTCCTACGAAGATTTGAGGTTCTATCGGTCTTTTGCTCGAAATCAATTGCGGAAAGAACGGGCGTTTGTCAAGAAACCGGTGCAACCTCAACAGCAAGGATGGGTTTCCTGGTTATGGGGTTCTTCGCCGAAGAAGGAGGAAGAAGATGACTCTAGTGTCATGACGGAACAACAACGGAAGGAGCTGTATGAAGCAATTGATTGGGATGAGAAACGGGCAATCGCGGAATCGGTTGACATACCTCGAGACTCGGTCAAGATGCAAATTGAAGCCAGCCTCAAAACCGGAAGTTTTACGCTGAAGAGAGATCCTCATCGTGAAGGAACTAAAATCCTATCGTTACTTTTCGATACTTTCAAATCGAAGCTTTTGAAGCGCCCGGATTCGTTTTACGGCGAATTTAGCTTGGGTGGTCTGCGGGTTTACGATGGCACCACCAAAGGTACCCTGTATCCACAAATTGTTCGGATTAAGGACGTCAATCCGGATTTTGATACGAACAGGATCGAGGAATTGGAGGTCGACGGCGAATTAGAGGGCCCACGGGAAGAAACTGTACCTCACGAGCCTTTCTTCAAGGCTAGCTTTGAGCAAAACCCACTTGATGGGAGCGCTGACTCGGCAGTCACTATGAAAATGAAGAGCATGGAGATCATATACAACCCACGTTTCGTTGAAGAGATTTTTGGATTTTTCAAACCTCCAGAGCGACATATGGAAAGTATCGGTGCACTTATGGAATCGGCAGGTGCTACGGTCGAAGGTATTCGGCAGCAGACAAGAGCTGGTCTGGAATTTGCCCTCGAGGAACATAAGACAATAAACGCAAAGTTAGATCTTCAGGCGCCTTTGATAATAATTCCGGAAAGCTGCACTGATAAGCATACAAACTGCTTGATTCTGGACGCTGGCCACGTCAGTTTGATTAGCGATCTGGTCAAGAAAGACGATATTCGGAAAGTTCAGATAAGAGCAAACCGGGAGTACAATGACGAAGAATATGCCCAACTGGAGTCCCTTTTGTATGATAAATTTCTTTTGAAATTAGAAGCAACTCAAGTTAGTATTGCTACAACCGCACGATACCCAGCCAGCAGAAGCTAATCTACACTCTAAAAGGTTCTGATAGGCCCGTCAATTGATGAGACTGTTGCCCAACTCCGCAACCGATCGGATAAAAAACATCTCCATATCGTTGACCATATCAATATCGATCTCCAAGTTCAGATCTCCATTATTCCTAAAGCCCCTAACTTGACCAAGTTCCGCATATCTGGTCACCTCCCCGTTCTTCAAGCCTCGATATCAGACATAAAGTACAAAGCATTGATGAAAATTATTGATGCTGTGATACCGAACCTAAGCGGCGATAATTCCATTGGTTCAGAACAGGCTTCACACCCAATTCCATTGCCTAAGCAAGAACCGTTTAAAGATATTCAACGCCCGACTGTTTTCCAATTTTCAGCTCAGCAAGATCTAGTGGTATCCGACGAAAGCGATGACGACGACGGAAGCGAGGATCATTTTGAAGAAGCATCTGATGGCATTTCAGAAAGTTCAACAAGCGCCAATCAACGGACATTCGAGCTCAAGTTCACCGTGGACAAATTGCAGGGCTCTCTTTTCAAGGCCGATCCCGAGGGAAAGATACCGGATAGGGAGTTGGTGCTTTTGGTTGCGGAGCACTTTCAATTGGACTTCTATCTGCGGCCATATGATATGGTAGCAGAGGTGGTACTAAAGTCGTTGAATGTTGAAGATTTGATTGACGAAGATCCGTCTCAAGATTTCACTAAGATAATTACCTCGGATGGTTTGTCTAAGACGAGCAACGATAGACCCCTTTTCTTTGTCAAATACATGAAGGTAAAGAAGGACTCCCCAGAATTCATGACGGCCTACCAAGCAATCGAAACGAATGTAGATGTGTCTATATCAACAATCAATGTTGTCGTCACACGGAAGACTATTCTTACTTTGCTTGATTTCGTTATAACAACATTTACGAATCCTTCTGCACAGGCATCCCGCCCTCGAGGTATTGATGCTACTAAGGGTGGAAAGGAGGACGAGAAAGTGATGGAAGAGAAGGCATCCGACGCCGATAAAATTCGAGTCAGGATTGATCTCGACAGTATTGCGCTTATTCTGAATAATGATGGCATTCGTTTGGCTACGCTCAGTCTTGATAGCGCCGATGTTGGGGTCTTCCTCATGGGGAAGACCATGCGAATCAGTGCCCGTCTGGGTAATTTCTCATTATATGATGATGTGAACGAAGGTGCCGGAGAAGCTTCGACGTTGCGACAGTTGGTTAGTATCCAAGGAGACGAGTTGGCGGACTTCCAATATAAAACTTTCGATCCGGAAGCAGGTAGCATGTATCCTGGTTATAATTCCTCTATCTACCTTCGTTCGGGCTCGATCAAAGTCAATTTCGTTGAAGAACCCTTCCGAAAAATCATTGATTTTGCGGTCAAGTTCGGGAAAATGCAGGCTTTATACAACGCCGCCCGACAAGCGGCAATGAACCAGGCAAGCCAGATGCAAGACTATGCTGACAAGATTCATTTTGATATCTTGGTTCGGACTCCAATTGTCGTCTTTCCACGCATTTCGGCTGCTGGGCAGGGAAAGCATGACCTTGTGACGGCATACCTTGGAGAGCTGTATGCTCAGAATAGGTTCGTACCGTTGGGAGATTCGGAAAATTCCTTGATTGTCAACCAAATTTCCGCTGGAGTACGGAAGACGAGACTTACGTCGGAGTTTAATTACGAGAAAGACCTGCTGGAGGAACTGGAATTATTAGATAAACTCGATATATCCTTCGCTGTTACATATATGGAGCATCGGGAGAATGCGAAGAGACCGGATCTTGAGGTAAGTCATTGCTCTTGGATTATAAACCGTATAAGCTCACCAACACATATTAGATTGAGGGGTTAATGTCGGATCTCAACCTTAAATTGACGCAAAGCCAGTTCAAGTTTTTGGTTGAGCTTTCAAGGTCTATTCCATCAGTCTTTGCTGGAGAACCCGGCGAGAAAACGAATGCGGAATTACGAAAAGAGCTTCCCACGGCAACAATTGAGCCTCCGCAAATATATCCAGATTCTAGAGATAGAACCACCGAATCCGAGAAAATTGTCCATTTGCATCCAGAGATATGTTCCGGGCCTAATACTTGGACAAAGCTCGATATGGTTTTTAAGGTCGGTAGCATAGGTATGGAACTCTATGCCTGTGAGGTGGATAAGCCCATCGGTCAGGATCTTGAAGCTGCCAGTTTATCGCGAGCTTCGTTGAACAACACCAAAGTCAAGTTGCGCATGATCAGCGACGGATCGCTAGAGTCCGAATTTTCCATCCAATCGTTCGATATCAAGGATAGTAGGCGGAAAGAAACTAATAAATTCCGAAAGATCATGTCATCTACCAACGAAGAAGGCTCGCAATTCATGGCAAACGTCATGATTTCTGGAGGCACCGAGAAGGACGTCATTGCAATACTTACGATCGATAGTCCGAGGATTATATTTGCTCTCGATTACATCTTTGCGCTGCGAGATTATATTATGTGTGGCTTGGAAGTTGCTGAAGTGCCTGCGAGTGAAGTTTTGGAGGAGAGATCCGATAGTGAAGATGACTCCAGTATGAGCGCAGTAAACACACCTCAATCTGACAAAGGTTCGCAAGCCACTTCCTGGTCTCGTGATTCTGGCCAGAACAAAAAGCCGCGAACAAATAATGGGGTTATGAACTTGTCTTTCAGACTCGATATTGTTGATTCGCAAGTCATTCTCATTGCAAACCCGGGAATTGCCAACTCCGAGGCAATCGTTCTTGGTACGAAACAGGTCTTGATTTCTCAACAACATGCCCTCACTCTCCAGGTCGAAAAGGTCGGAATGTTCCTTTGCCGTATGGATAAGTTTGAAACAAACCGCCTTCGAGTTCTTGATGACTTCACTTTGAAGGTATCCATGGACAATAGATCTCTTGGTAAACAATCCTCTATTCAAAGCATTGAGGTTCATGTCGAACCACTAGTCCTCAGGGTATCTCTTCGGGATATCTTACTAGCCACTCAAATTGTCCATAAAGCTTCGGAGATGGCAGCCCCGAAAGGTGAAGGTGCGGATGTTACAGTAATGGAACCGAAACGTATTAAATATCGCAGGGGCTCAAGCAAACCCAAACAAACAACTGCAAGCGGACACGGAGTATCGACAGTGGCGAAAGGGGGACGGTCGTTGACAACGGCGAAGAGTAATATTTCTGGGGGAGGCGCTACCCACCATACAAATACGACCTCGGTTATGTTGAAGCGCGAGGAGTTGACGGCTTTTTTCGATGGAATGAGGGTCATATTGATTGGCGATCAGCACGAATTGCCACTGTTAGACTTCAGCGTGAAGAACTTTAATGTCAATGTTAAAGACTGGTCTGGTGATGTAAGTAGTGGCCATAGGCAGAGTTCCGTGAGCACAGTTGCTAAATACCTTATACAGATGGATGCAGATACCAGCATCGAGGCCTTCGTAAATATTTACAACTTCTCGAAATCGGCCTGGGAGCCACTTATCGAGCCATGGCAACTCGGCTTTCATGTAAGCTACCTTTAAGATTGCTAGATTTTTATATGCTAATGTGTAATAGATGTCGCGCACTTCGCATCCCCCTAAACTTTCAGTTGATCTGTATTCACGTAAAACTCTCGAGGTCACCGTCACATCCCAAACGATTGCACTTGTTTCCAAAGCTGCACAATTCATGCAGCAAGAGGAGGATATGTTGACAAAACCTCGGGGTGCGGAAGCTCCGTATCGTATCCGCAATCAGACCGGATATACGCTGAATGTTTGGGCTGCTTCGAATGGTGATGATGGGCAATCCATGGCTATTAAGCTCGAGGACGGACAACAAGCGCCCTGGAGGTTTGAGGAATGGGAGAAAATGCGAGAGGTTCGTATCCAAAAGAACTAGAAACATTCGGAAATACTGACTTTTTTTTATGGGCGTGTAGAACCTGAGCCCTGAAGGTTCCAGTGGAATAGTTGGTATCAAGTTGGAAAACAGCGAATTCGAGAGTATCAAGGAGATTTCCGTCAATTGTGAGGGTGAAGTTCTTTATAAACTCCGACCGGCAAAAAACGGAATTATGCATCATTTGTTATGCGAGGTTCATCTGGGTACCGACAATGTCAAATATATCACCTTTAGGTCACCCTTGACCTTCGAGAACAACACGCAGATTCCGGTTGAGTTGGGCATCCTGGATTCCGCAGGCCATCATATAGTTAGAGTCTATAAAATACAGCCTGGCGAAAGTCAGCCGGCACCCATTGAAGCTTCGTATCACCAGCCTGTTGTATTGAGACCTGATGGTGAGTCATGAAACATCACTCGTTTCATCATGCAATCCCCGCTGCACACTAACTGTAATTAGGGGGCTTTGGATATACCTGGTCACAAAACGAGATCTTTTGGAAAAACCTTCTCAAGAAGTCTACGCGATGTCTTACTTGCAATAGCGAAGAAGGATCGAATGCACAGCCATTCTATTTCCAAATGCATGCCAGCTACCCGAAGAACAGCGCGGTGGCGAGGTGAGTATCAATATTGAATTTTCATTCCATATAACCGCTAAGGAATATAGTAATTACCCATACATGAAAATCCGGCTTTCGGCGCCGGTCGAAGTCCAAAACCTTCTTCCTTACGACTTCAAGTTCAGAATATACGATAAGAATACGGGAAAGGAATGGACGAATTTCCTACGCAAGGGAGGGTTAAGCCCAGTTCACGTTGTCGAGCTCTCGCATCTCCTGCTTTTAAACATTGATATGCAAGACACTGTTTTCAATGCTAGCGAGTTTGCAATCATCAATTCGAATAATACCGACTTTAATAGAGAGCAGATTCTCGTTGCCAAGGACAATCGAGGTTTGGAGCTGAAACTAAAACTTCACTACTTCCCCATTCCAGAGAGTGGCGGTGCTTTCCGTGTGGCAGTTTACTCGCCGTATGTTATTCTTAACAAGACTGGGTTGAACATGAAGGTGAAGTCAAAGTATCTCTTGCAATCAGCAAGAGTCGCTGCAGGTCAGATGGAAACGGGTGAGTTGTCAATATTAAATTAATTAAGAGTAATACTAACAGAAATAGCTTCCGAGTCACCACAAAAGGCAGTCCCTTATATGTTTTCATACCCACATGACGACCGACAAAACAGAGCAGTTTTACAGGTAGGAGACTCTAGTTGGAGCAGGCAGCAAAGTTTCGAAGCCATTGGAAGCGCTTCCGAAGTGATACTTCCCTCAGCTACCGAGCAGACCGAAATTCATATCGGAATTTCCGTGGATGAAGGTGAAGGAAAGTACAAGATGACCAAAGTTGTCACATTGACACCTCGGTTTATCTTGAAGAGCAAACTGCAAGAGGACATACAGATTCGTCAATCCGAAACGGGCTCAGACAATATCATGACTCTGCGACCCGGGGAACTACTCCCACTCCACTTCTTGAAGGCGGCGCATCAAAAGCAGCTCTCGCTGCTCTTCCCAGGTATCAATAATAAATGGTCTGCACCGTTCAATATCTCAGATCTTGGAAGCGTACACGTGAAAATGCACAAAGCAAATCAGAGCCAAACTCTTATCCGGGTTGAGATCTTGGCGGAGAAGGCGACGGTATTCTTGCACCTTAGTATGGAAAAGAAACATTGGCCATTCTCGATGCGGAATGAAAGCAATCAGGAGTTTATTTTTTTTCAAGCGGATCCGAGCGAAGATGATGATGAAGATCCGCCGATGAAGTTTAAGCCGATTCGGTATATACTTCCTCCGAGAAGGGTCATGCCGTATGCGTGGGATTATCCGGCTGCGAAGAATAAGGAATTGGTGTTGTGTGTGGGTAATCAGAGGCGACATGTTCGCTTGGCGGAAATAGGCAGTTTGGTGAGTTTGCCCCTTTGCCGCTTCGCAAGTAGCTATTTATACTCGCAGTGTTCTGACTTTGATTTTCCTAGGTCCCATTTAAAGTGTCGACGGAAGGACCGGACGGACAGATATTAAAGAAAACTATCGAGATCAGTGTTGTAGCGGACGGACCAACACAAACTCTGGTTCTTTCGAATTATAAGGAGTCCAAGAGCATGTACATGTACATACCGAAGTCGAATGCTTCGTCAAGTAGTGTCACCACTTCTGGGTTCGAAGCCAAAGATCAGGACAGTGGCGTTACTTTCCAGGCGCAAATTCGGTTCGCGGGTATTGGTATTTCGCTGATTAATAGGCAGTTAAAGGAATTGGCTTATATTACTTTCCGGGATTTGGAACTGAAGTACAACGAGTCGTCGATGTATCAGACTGTCAACGTCTTTATCAAATGGATACAGATCGATAATCAGTTGTATGGAGGCATTTTCCCTATCATTTTGTACCCTAGCGTGGTCCCGAAGAGTGGGAAGGAGATGGATGTTCATCCTTCGCTTCACGCCTCTATCACGAGGGTCAAGGATGACTGTGAGTTTATACGATGAAAACTACATAGTGGATTATAACTAACATTAAGGGTTAGCTTACGGTGTCTTGTATATCAAGTACGCTACGTTCCTTCTGCAGCAGATGACGGTGGAAATCGACGAGGACTTCATCTACGCTCTTCTCGATTTTTCAAAGATTACAGGAGCCAGCTGGGCTGAGCAGGAGGATGGCATATTATGTGATGACAATTTAGGTATTCCGGAACCGAAAACAGACGAAGCGGGCCAAGACTTATATTTCGAACTGTTGAATATTCAGCCTGCTCAGCTGGACTTGTCGCTTCTCCGGACGGAAGTCGTTAACGTCGAAGACAAAACCTCCTCGCGAAATCCTCTGATGTTTGTGCTTAACGTTTTTACCATGGCTATCGGAAATGTCAACGATGCGCCGGTTCGGCTAAATGCGCTGATGCTGGAAAATGCGCGAATCTCGTGGCCGATTTTGTCTCAACATCTCCAGAGCCATTACAGTCAGGAGTTTTTGTACCAAGTTCACAAAATCTTGGGTTCGGCAGACTTTTTGGGAAATCCCATGGGGCTGTTCAATAATATTGGCTCGGGAGTCCTCGATATCTTTTATGAGCCATATCAGGGCTTCATCATGACGGATAGACCGCAGGAACTCGGGATTGGGATTGCGAAGGGCGCTACTATGTTCGTGAAGAAGTCTGTATTTGGGGTCACGGATAGTTTGTCGAAGTTTACTGGAAGCATCTCTAAAGGTAATTTTTTTTTCTCCCATTTTTTTGGTGATTTTAGGGGTGCGAGCAGGTTATTAATGAGTTTATTGGTTACAGGTCTCGCTGCTGCAACACTTGATAAGCAGTTTCAGGATCGCAGGAGAATGTCGCGGGCGCGCAACAGGCCAAAACACGCTTTGTACGGAGTTACGGCAGGCGCGAATTCGTTCGTTACTAGCTTTGCTAGTGGAATTGGGGGACTGGCACGGAAACCGCTAGAGGGTGCGGAAAGGGAGGGGGCACTGGGATTCTTTAAGGGGATTGGGAAGGGGGTTATTGGACTTGCTACTAAACCTGCTATCGGGGTATTTGATTTGGCTTCTAGTATCCCCCCCCTCCCTTTTTTTTTTTTTTTTTTCTTTCCCCTTT